>JARQZK010002912.1:252500-327500 GCA_030704885.1 Cynegetis impunctata
TATATATATATATATATATATATATACAGGGTCGCTGATATGTATGGAAACGGTCGATTATTTACTAAAGTAAAATAGCTAGCGAAAAATATTAAGACACAAAAGTTTTAGGGTTTTTCAAAATCTTTCACACTAAATAAAAATTGAGTATACAGGGTCAGTCAAAAAGTACTGAAGAAATAAAATTGCTTTTTCTTCAATAGAACACCCTATATATTATTCCATATTTCAATTCTGCTCAAAATTCTGAACAAAATTTACATAGCACATCATTTCCTAAATTTTCTTTTATAAATTTGAGAGTATCAAAAATTTATTTTCAAAATTCGATATCTCGAAAACGGTTGAATTTAGGAAATGATGTGCTATGTAAATTTTGTTCAGAATTTTGAGCAGAAATGAAATATGGTATAATATATAGGGTGTTTGTTCTATTGAAGAAAAAGCAATTTTATTTCTTCAGTACTTTTTGACTGACTCTGTATACTTAATCTTAATTTAGTGTGATAGATTTTGAAAAACCCTAAAACTTTTGTATTCTAACATTTTTCGCTAGCTATCTCACTTTAGTAAATAATCGACCGTTTCCATACATATCAGCGACCCTGTATATATATATAGATATATATATATATATATATATATATATATATATATATATATATATATATATATATATATATATATATATATATATATATATATATATATATATATATATATCTACATGGGCGCCGGCAAGGGGGGCTAAAATTACAACAAAATCAAAATCATACATTCATTTTTCAAAAAATATAAAATACCAAAACATGTTGTCAATACAAATACACAACCAGAGAACAAACTCAAAATATAAACATATTTTTTCAAGTTACTTATTCTTTGAACAATAACTTCATCCTTCTTGGGCGAAGCCCATATTTATTAATTACTGCTTCATTAAGTCCGGAAAGTCTATCATGCTTCATAGTCGATCTTAGCCATGGCTTGACTCTTCTTAATATGCTGAAGGACCTCTCAACGGTACAGGTTGTGGCTGCAAGAGTGAATTCAATTTTGATTGCTTCCGTTACAGAGGGCATATTGCCCAATGAAAATTTAAGCAGGTCGATATATTTTAATTTTTCGATTTCTAGTAGAGTAAGTTCAGATAGCGTCCTCATCTCATACCAAGTTTGTGCCTCTGACAGAAAGTTATCTGAAAGATCACCGTAGAAGTCTTGAATAGCGGCTGTTACCTCTAAAAAACTTTGGTTTTTTGATGAAGGTCAGATAAGTTGTATCCTTTCGAATTTTTTTCTGAAAATCGATCCTCTAGATCGATGTGGACTGAAGTAGAGCTTCTAGATATGGAATGAAAATTCCTCTTCGATAGTACTCGCCCAATGACATTGATGGATGATTTTCTCGGTTAATTTGTTTTGATGCTAGGCGCGGAATCACCAACTCAAACCCCAACTTTTCGGCGTCCTCTTCTGCTTTTCTTAGAATATTTTCAAATTCTGTTTTGCAGGCACATTTTCATGTTCAGTATTTTTTTAAACAAAAATCAATAATTATAATTTAATTATTTTTTAGGTATTAACAGACTTATACAAAAAGCTTATTGAAACTAGCATTAGAAATAAATTTGAAAAAGTAAATTTTCACCAGCGGCGCTTAACCAGGAAGACATCCCCGGGCCCCAGTGTCTTGACCCCCCCCTGTACTACTAGCTGGCGGCGCCCATGTATATATATATATATATATATATATATATATATATTTATGTATATATTATATATATATATATATATACTAGCTGACCCGGAAAACGTTGTTCTGCCATATAAATAATTTTTATCTATTCATCTATCTGCCGATGTATATCTACCTATCTAACTATATATCTATCTATCTGTCTATCTATCTGCATATATATATATATATATATATATATATATATATATATATATATATATATATATATATATATCTAGTTATCTATCTTTCTATCTATCTATCAATCTATCTGACCCGGCAAAAACTTTAATCATTGGTAGTATGAAAAATATATTTCGACCTATTCTCAAACCGACTATTGTTATTTTCCCAACTCTATTGCGGATCTATGGATAAAATTTAAAAAAATTAAAATTGCGATGGAATAATATGGGTTGATCGTAGAAGGGTAAAAAAATTGAGAGTAATATGAATTTTTTTATTCTAAGTCATGACGAAGTAAAAATAAAAATCTTGCCAGAAAAATTGAAGTTATATAATTTATAATTAACAAATAAAAATAGGAGTTGATCGTAGAGGGTTGAAAATTTAGGGTTGTATGTATTTTTTAATGCTGTAACATAAAAGAAATAGAACAGAAAAATAGATGTCCGATTCTCAGACCTAACTAATATGCACACAAAATTTCATGAGAATCGGTTTAGCCATTTTGGAGAAGTTTAACAAATAAAAAATAGGGGTTTGATCGTAGAGGGGTGAAAATTTAGCTTTGTATGTATTTTTTTATTTATATATCATAAAAAAATAGAACATAAAATTTTGTCTGAAAAATGAAAATAAAAATTAAGGGATGGACCCTCGATCGACCCTCAAAATTCAGAGGGATAAAAAGTAGATTTTGTCCGATTCCCAGACCTAACCGATATGAACAAAAAATTTCATGAGAATCGGTCGAGCCATTTCGAAGGAATTTAACAAATAAAAAATAGGGGTTGATCGTAGATCCGTCTCCTGGCTCTAAGCTACCTCCTCACCAATTTTCAGCCATATCTGTAAAGCCGTTCTTGAGTTATAAATAGTGTAACTAACACGACTTTCTTTTATATATATATAGATATATATATAGATATATATATATATATATATATATATATATATATATATATATATATATATATATATATATATATATACACTCAGGTGCAAAAAAAACGCAACAAGTAAATATTTGGTAATATTTGAGAAGTCATAGTTTTTTTATTTATAGTTCAATTTTGAAAATTTTTGCAGAAAACTGTAGATGAAATATTCAGTTTTCAACTTGCACATTCTGTCTTTTGTTGAAAGCTGCCTCATCAGTTATTCTACAGGGTTAATGAGAAGTGTTGTTGAACCCTAATTTCAAAAACACCCTGTGGAATAATCTCGTGGTCCAGATTCTTTCAAAATACCAGTTATTCTGAAGAATCATTTCTTCTGAACATTTTGTTTTTCATTTCATGCCTTTAAGTGCACTAGTTCATTTTTAATAAGAGAGAAAAGATCTCCAAACAACAGTTCACCCAATTTTAAGAACTGTTAATTTATGACGAGATGGTTTTGCTTATTGTGCCATAATCTCAGTTTGACAGCTCAGTTCATGAATCCAGCAATGAGAAAACAACAATATATTGTTCATTTATAATAATGAGCAATTATTGCAGAATTGTTCTATGCAAGTTTATTCAATGCAAATTAAAAATCAAACTATACGATAAACGAGCTTCGTTCAGTAATTCAGAAGGAATTGCAAAATATTCCTCAAAATGCTATTCGTCACCTTATTGAAAGATATGAACCGACGTATGCAGGCAGTAATAAGAGCTAGAGGTGGTAATACAAAACATTAATCTAAATTTGTTGCAAAAAGTACGTTTCTTCAGGTTATTTAAGATGCAGATGAATTGGTTTGTTTTGAAGTTTGATTTTTAATTTGAATTGAATAAATTTGCATAAATAAATTTTTACTTATTATTATAAATGAACAATATATTGTTGTTTTCTCATTGCTGGATTCATGAACTGAGCTGTCAAACTGAGATTATGGCACAATAAGCAAAACCATCTCGTCAATAATTAACAGTTCTTAAAATTGGGTAAACTGTTGTTTGGAGATCTTTTCTCTCCTATTACAAATGAACTAGTGCACTTAAAGGCATGAAATGAAAAACAAAATGTTGAAAAGAAATGATTCTTAAGAATAACTGGTATTTTGAAAGAATCTGACCACGAGATTATTCCACAGGGTGTTTTGAAATTAGGGTTCAACAACAAACTTCTCATTAACCCTGTAGAATAACTAATGAGGTAGCTTTCAACAAAAGACTAAATGTGCAAGTTGAAACTAAATATTTCATCTACAGTCTTCTGAAAAAATTTTCAAAATTGAACTATAAATAAAAAAACTATGACTTCTCAAATATTACCAAATATTTACTTGTTGCGTTTTTTTTGCACCTGAGTGTATATATATAGATAGATATAGATATATATTAGACATGAAAACCTCCATAATCGTGGCACAGGAGATCTAAAACGGATTATTGAAACTGTGAATGTTATTTCCATATGGGTTTACCCATAACACATCGATTAATCATTCTAATTATGAAATGAATGTAGATAGAGTATATATAATATAATTATTACAGCATAATATTACGATACCTTAAAGGATGACAGTTTATACAACCAGAAAATACTTTCTAAAGTTATGCAAGGCAGCAAACTGGGAGTTCAGCCTCGGAAAACAAGCAGGCTGTGAAAGAGTTATTCTCTTGTTTGCTAGGTACTTTCACAATGTCATTTACGGCTTCGTGAAGTGCTTGAGATTTAATCTACATTGAATCATTATCTGATAGAGAAACAATAAATGAGACAATCACCGTAGAAGATTGTTATGCAAAAAAAAAATTATGATAAATAATAACAGAATAAATACATATGATAAATGAATAATGGATTAATTGAAAATTAATTTAATGAAAACGAAGTACTTTATTTAAGAATAATATAAAAACTCGCATATCAATTATAATTGAACGAAAATTGAAATTTCCTTGATTTTTAACCTCATTCTAAACAGTATAAAGAAACTAAAATGAAAGCATTTGCATTTTACTTAAATATCACAGTGTTAAACATATGCGTAAATTGAAGTTTAGAGAAAATAGTTCTTGAAACCGTCTTTTTAGTTCCATCAACTGATATCTGGTTCATCATTAATTTTCACATATTTTCCCCCCAGTTTGACGAAAATACACTTGTGCAATTCTCCGCCGCTTAAGAAATAACAAATTGAAGAACGTTCAAAATGCATAAATTTTATCCTTCATTAATTTTTCGTAAAAATTATACTTTTTGAGATATTCGATCACATTGTTCTGAGCAATTTTTCGAAAAACCCCCGTAGTTCGAGATAGATTTTTTTTCTTCAAATATGAAACTATATTTTCAATTTCCTCCAAAAACTGCACATTTTGTCTAATTTGACAAACCTTGTAGTTCTTATAATTACCGAGATAGCAATAGTGGCTCATGGCAATTAGGACACCCTGTATATATATATATATATATATATATATATATATATATATATGTATATATATAATATATATATATATATATGTATATAAATATATATATATATATATATATAATATATATATATATATATATTATATATATATATATATATATATATATATATATATATATATAACATATATATATATTTATATACCTATATATATATATATATATATATATATATATATTCTTATATATATATATATATATATATATATATATATATATATATAATAATAATAATAATAAGGACTTTATTGATTATGAGAGGCGAAGTATAATCAATGAAACAAAATAACAAAATAAACAAAAAACAAACAATATATATAAAAAAAAAGAAAAAGAAGAAAATTAAGTCTATATAAAATAAAATGAAAATAAATAATTAATGGAACAAAACAACTCAATGTGAAATGAAATACAGACAAATAAAAATCAGACACGAAATAAAAAAACTGAAACAAATCGTAAATTATTAGGAGTAAATGAGAATGTAAACATTGAATATAAATTGACCATAACAAACTAAAGTTTATTCATTAGGTAGCCCTTAACAAAAATTAAACAGTTATTTGTGCAGATAAAAGTTTCGATCTGATCTTCTTCTTGAAACTATGTAATGAAAGTTTTTTAATATTCCTAGGTATCTTATTATATACAGCTATAGAATTATATGAGAAAGATCTTTCAAAGATAGTTAGGCGAAACCTAGGGAGGTGGAGAGTATCCCCATGTCTAATATTAACAGCATGAGAATTACCTCTGAAACTCAATCTACAATGAAGATAAGAAGGCATCTCAGATGATAGAATTCGGTGGACTAAAGAACTCATATGAAAAAAGAAAACCTGGTTCATTCTCAGCCACCGTAGTTGATCAATCTTAGCCGAAATCCTCTCATATTTGCGTACTCTGAATACAAATCGACAACATGAATTCTGAATGCGCTGTAGTCTATTCCTCGAAAATTGATCCAGACAAGGATAGATAAGTACCAGACCATAATGCAGAATCGGCAAAATTATATATATATATATATATATATATATATATATATATATATATATATATATTATATATATGTATATATATATATATATATATATATTGATATATATATATATATACCTATATATATATATATATAGATATATATATATATATATATATATATATATATATATATATATCAGACATCTCAAACCCCCAAATATCGTGGCCAGGGACCAGGAGGTATAAAACTGATTAAAATTCGTCCCCTCTCCATTGACTTCCGATACAGTGCAATATTCTATTATTTTCGGCGAAAACACGACTCAAAATTCAAAGGTCATCAATTTTGACAGGAAGAACAACAAAAAAACTAATCGAACAGGTTGGAAATATCGAGAAACATTTGGAAAAATCCACAAATCTACAAGGTCTTCGAATGTGATCAACTAAAAACAAACTTCTTCGAAACACGATCTAATGTGAAATAATGAAGAGATGTTGAATTCCACTAGTGGGTTTCTAACCAAATCGAGAACGTTTTCAAACTTATTTGAATTAATTTACAATAATCAAATTGTTACGATAGTATTCCAATTTGAATTTACTATGCTTATATAGCCCACCCAGTAACTGGTTATCAGGTATGCGAAATGTTTTTCGATATGGGCGTTCGAAATATACCACGAAAAATTTAACAAGATATATAATGAAATCGGTAGAATACAATTGATCCCATGAGAATGAGAGTCTGAATTGTTCAATATAATAATGACCAGCAGTTTGTAACATGTGGACGTCGAAATGAAATAAATTAAAGATATCGGGCAACCTCAAACTAAACTCGTGAGCGGCAGAGCTATATCACTAAATAATAGTATATCATTCAACGAGCACAAAATGATTGCTATTTTTGTAAAATTGTAATTTTGTGCGAGTAGAATACTATACTTTGTCCACGACTTCCTAGAAAAAATTAGTAATAATCTGCATTTTCACCAATAAAAATAGTTATCAAAAGCGTTGACATAACATTTTCTGTGTTCACTGAAAACTGCATACTCACGTAAACGTCAACTATTTCACTTGACATCGATTCCCTTCCTTTCTTTCACTCTGATAAAAATGAAATAGATAATTTATTAGAGTAAATATTCAATAAGTTGGGCATTATATTAAATATTAGTTTAATAATTTGCCTAAAAGTTATCTTAGTTACATAAAATCTAATAACAATACTATCCTAACAATGTGAATGATAGCCTCAAGTTTGGACATACGTTTCGAGTGTGACGTCATGCAGTGTATAATAAACCATTATACACACTAGTGAATAATAGGTATAATTATACTTCAGGAAGCACACGTATAATGAATGATTTATAGTACAGTCGTGGACAAAATATTTTATTTTTCACTTGTATCTAAATTATTTGTTGATTCTACCTTAGATACGGTTGCTATAAATACATATAGCATACATTATGCCCTAGGGCGTTATGAGCGGGTATAATGAATCATAACGCCCGCTAATTGTACGAGGAGAAATGAAGCAACTTCCGTCGTATGCGACTCTGGATTTCTCCGGCAATTAATTATTCGCAGCTTTGGCTGCATTTTCTATGATATTCTTGGGTAAATTCATTTTCATTTCCATTATTTCTATAAGACTACACAAAGAAAGCAGCAATGACATTCACTATATATGATGACAAAAATATTCACAAACGTCAAAATATCAACAAATGACATGCCTACTATGAGGAGGAAAATGGAAAGTATAGGAGCAATGAACCGATTTTAAAATCGATTTTTCATTATAATAAAATTATTTTTTCGTTAAAAATAAAATCTTGTATGCACCACTTGCGTTACTAGATCCTAACGCCCATCGGGCGTTAGGATCTATATAACGCACTTGGTATATAAATAACATTTTGAATTATATTCTGAAAAATCACGGTTAAATAGCAAACCGAATCAAAAAGTATAAAATAATTTATTTTATTAAAAAAAAATTACGAAGTGCATCTTGGTTGAGGAAAAATGTTGAAACCAACAAAGGATCGTACCTCAACATCAACTCAAGCCACGTAACAAATTTCAACCCTCTATTGTAAAAAACTTTTCGATATATACAATGTACGTACCAAACTTCAACCCTCTAACTCAGTGGTTCTTAACCTTTTCATAATGAGGGACCATTTAACAACATTTCTGCCTTGTCACGGATCACCAACTTTTTGAAAGTAATATTACCTTCAAAAAGTCGATGAAAAATAAACAGTTATTTTTATCTATTTATGCATAAAACCCTGATAATATTTTATTTCAATTTTTTTAAAGTAAATTTTATGTTAGAGAAGTGAATGTATTGTTTCAATGAGATTTTTGTGACTGCATAGTCTTAACTAACTTTTGAATCCTTACTTGAATACTGAAACCCAAACACATGTCGGCAAGATTTTGGTGCTTGTTTTTCATTATAAAAAGAGTCGAGAATCTCTGCTCACATAAATATGTCGGTGAAAACAAAGTTAAATAACATATCTTGAATATTTGGGAAATAGATAGCTTTTTGAATCCAAAAACCTTCAAGATTCGTTCCTGCCTCGGATATATATTTCAACTTGTTTGTCGTGTTGCATTTCGATCAATTTTTTTTCAATTTTATCAAGACCTTCAAAAATTCAAAACAATGAAAGTATTGCGAACTAGCATACCTTTTGTCCTCGCAGTCCGGAAAATAAAGACTGAGTTCACCTTTCAAATTTGTTAAATGGATGCAACTCTTCTTTTTCCTTGGCATTGTGTTCACCAATTATTTCATACAAATTAGCAAACGCAGAGAAGTTGTCACCACTGTTCTAACTCAATCTGCAGTTAAGAAGTTTGCCAATTTTTTTAAAACCACCAAGAAATATCTACGTCGTCGTCAAAATGGCGGTGGTTGTAAAAATTGAACCAAATTTTTATAGTTTGGTTCTGCCTTGGAAACCACTTCAGATGCCAAATTTCAGCTCATTTGGTGTGATGCGAACCGCTAGAGATGTCACTATGTACCGGGAAGGATACTTATATGAAAATTAGAAATATCTACGAAAAAATGGCGCAGGTTGCAAAATTTTACCTAAATTTTGATACTTTGGTTCTGCAACGAAAACAATCCTAGGTAACAAATTTCAGATCATTTGATTCGATGCGAGCCAAGCTGGAGATACAAACATGTACCGGGAAATATATATGAAAATTTTCGAAAATCGTGTTCTAGAAGGTCTCAAAAGGTTGAAAAAACTACAACCGCAGCAAAAACATTCCCATGTGCCAAATGTCAGCTCATTTGACTCGATAGTTGAAAGACGCTGGAGATGTCAATATGTACCTGAAAAAAAATGAAATGCTATGTTTCACTTGTATGTTATTTGTTGATTTTACCTTAGATACGGTTGCTATAAATACACTTATTATGCCCTAGGGCGTTATGAGCGGGCATTATGGATCATAACGCCCGCTAATTGTACCAGGAGGAATGAAGCAAATTCCATTGATTAAATGCTCATTGATTCATAATCCTTGTCGTATACGACTCTTGATTTCTCCGGCAATGAATTAGTCGTAGCTTTGGCTGCATTTTCTATGATATTCTTGAGTAAATTCATTTTGATTTCCATTATTTCTATTAGACTACACAAAGAAAGCAGCAATGACATTCACTAAATATGATGACAAAAATATTCAAAAAAGTCAAAATATCAACAAATGACATGCCAACTATGAGAAGGAAAATGAAAAGTATAGAAGCAATGAACCGATTTTAAAATCGATTTTTCATTATAATAGAATAATTTTTTCGTGAAAAATTAAATCTTGTATGCACCACGTGCGTTACTAGATCCTAACGCCGTTAGGATCTATATAACGCACTTGGTACATGAATAACTATTAAATTCTTATCACAAAAGCACGTAGGCACTATCAAAGCAAAGAAAATAACAGACCAAGAATGTCTAATGCTGCGTATCAACCGAATAAAAGGATGCTCCGTGGCTGAGCGGTATAGGTAACGCTATGCCGTCTTCGTTGACGGAGTTGGTGGGTTCGATTCCCACCGTGTTCTTGGGTGTTTGTATGCGTTCTGAGATTTTAGTGGTTCCCCTCATTTAGTATTTGATGGCTACATGTCCAGTGTTGACGAAGCCAAATTGTACGGAGGACGGGCATGTGAGAGGGCACACGTCCCTCCTCTTTTAAAAAAAAAAAAAAAAAAAAAACCGAATAAAAGTTGCCAACGCCGTTAGGATCTATATAACGCACTTGGTACATGAATAACTATTAAATTCTTATCACAAAAGCACGTAGGCACTATCAAAGCAAAGAAAATAACAGACCAAGAATGTCTAATGCTGCGTATCAACCGAATAAAAGTTGCCAACGCCGTTAGGATCTATATAACGCACTTGGTACATAAATAACTATTAAAACCCCAAACATCAGTCGAAATCATATACAAATTTTCGGCCTTATACCTACTCGAAAATCCTCAAAAACGCTTGAAATCTGAAAAAAAAATTCCTCGATGTCAAGCTCTTTGAATTTTCGGAATTTGCTGCCAAATATTTCCAAATTGAAAGTTTCAAAGATCTTCAATTCTGAAATGTCCGAACATTGTCACGCTTAATGATCCACATAGCAACGTTGAAATCGTTCAGAGATACTAATTTGACATGTTTTGATAATCAACATGATTGAAAGCATTAATTAGAATATTCTGCATAATTTATCTCATACGAATTGATGCTACTTTGAGATATTCTTAATTTACCATTCGCAGTTTGAACGGAATCGGATTATCATTTTGTTTAATGAAACAGGTTTTTATCATTTTACATATTTTCATATGTATCGACATTTTTTATAACAAAAACCAAAGTAGTATAACCGCTGAAATTATTCTATATATAGATACTTTTAGCTGAATCTGCCAAATAAAAACATGAATTAACAGGAAGTTGTTGCTGTTGCGTATTTCCGAAAATGTTCCAAATTGATCCTAAATGTTCTTTAAAATTTCTTTATTTTTCGGCATCAAATGTTGACTTTCTCAGGTGCGGATCCAGAGGGGGGAACTGGGGGAACGTTCACCCCGCCCCCAAATGGCTTGGGCCCCACCTAATTGTTTTGATTGGGAGCTACTCGATTTACTATTTCCCAGAGTCCAGTACCTTTTGGCTTTTGAATATATAAAAGTTCCCCCCCAAAAGTCGGGCCTGGATCCGCGCCAGCTGTTTCTACTTGTCACCCTTCAAGCTACGATTCCACTGGAGGAACATTTTTGTTGCTGTTGCGTGTTTCCGTAAATCTTCCAAAATGTTTCTAAATATTCTTTAAAGTTTCTTTATTTTTCGGCAACAAATGTTGACTGCTCCTACTTGTCGCCGGTTTCCTGTTTGAGCGGTAAACTTCAAAAGAAAATAGGAAACGTGTGTAAACAAATCCGTGTTGCTATACCAGTGGAAACGTATCGATAACGCAACTAGTAAACATCGTGTCACAGATTTTCAGTGTGCAGTGAAGTACGATAACGAATAAATATATAGCTACTAGCTAATTTCATGAATATTGTTAAGAATTATGTGTTTATGCAAACCATGTATTTCAAACTATTTGTTTTTTAGATTGATTAACTAGGTAAGAATTTAACATTTGCCAATCCATGTATTGTTTTGTGATTCAAGTTGTTTATTTCAGCCTTGAAAAAGATGCAAGTAGCATTGAAACGTCGGCATTGTTAATAAATTAATAATAAACATTCTTTGTCCAGAAACCTGTAAGTTTTATCCGATATTATGATAATGGACGTTATCACAATAAACAATATTATATAGCTACGTTTCCACCGGAGGACCAAGCTAGTTAGTCAAGTACTTAGCGTACGCTGGCTAGTATTTGGGAGGTCTCGGGTTCAAACCCCGGGGCCGACTGGTCTGCCATGAGTTTTTGCAGAGGTTTCCTCATGGTAATGTAAGTCACTGCTTGCATTCTTATAAGGCGAATGCTGGGCCAGTATGAATCCTCTGAACTCTACCCACACTTCCTATGTTCCATAAATATCCCGTCTCACATATCCTTAATGCACTTCTACATGCAAGTGTATACTCTGATCTGACTGAAGGAGTTAATCCCAATCTCAAGCTGCCCGCCTCCCTGACACATACTTCAAAATGTTCGGTGGAACCGGAGTCTTAAGGCCTCATCAGAGTGGTATACCTTATCTATATAGAATCAGTCAAAGCAGCAATACTGTATAATCTACTTTATTATTCTGTTCGTATTATGATAGTACATTTCATAACAATTTGTCTATCAAACGTTAACATTGTTTATAACTTAGATAAAAATGTTAACTCGGATATACGTTGCGTATTCATAGTTGTTTTCACGTTAGGTCGAATACCTTAGAAATACTATTTTAAAAATTCAAATGACATCCATTGTAAATCATATCAGTACAATTTTTGCTTGTCCTGAAAATATACCATGATTCAGTCACCAATAAAGAATCTTTTCGTGTGAAATAATGAGTCACGACTAGGTACTGGTATATCTTGGTAGATAACGATTGAATATTAAATATTTATTTACCGCGATTTTGAAGGCTTGTCCTGGACAATTGTTGGCACGTATGAATCACAGGATGTCATGCAGTCATTGTACAATGTAATAATAATTGCAGCCAATGTAATTGGTAAATTGGTAATGAACAACTGGAATTGGATTGTTATGGTGAAGTTGATTCGTTGCTTTTTGAAATCGTATTAACTACCAATTGTACCAAGCAAACGAAATTTTTATGTATATCAAATCCATACTATATCTATATATATATATATATATATATATATATATATATATATATATATATATATATATATATATAATTATATATATATATATATATATATATATATATATATCGGAACAATAAAAGTTTAGCTCTGACAGGTTAATTTAATTATTATAAAAGAATCAATGTATTAAATTGTACATTTTAGTGGTACATCCACCTTCTTCAGCACTCGATGTAAAAATCACAAACAACCTGCAAACGTATTATCATAAGTAATGCTGGACATATCAGAAGATAGGGTACACAAACCTTAAATGTAACATATACACATGTATAATCGATTAATACAATAATCTTGTCAGATACATCCACCATAAAATTAAACTTAATTGACTTACTTAGCATATTAAAATCTACTGGTCTGTCATATGTCATGTCATGTGTCTTGTCACTTATTTTCTTCTTTATGTTCGTGTATCTGGTTTTGTCAAGAGTGGAAGATATGTCTGACTTAGTTGTTTAATGTCTTGTCTGACATTTACAGTGTTTTCTAAGTTCAATTGTATATGTATCATTTCCCAAAACTATCTTTGTTTTTGTTTTGGTTCCACTCCTACTCCTAATATCACAGTTTGTTCATAGTCAAATTGTATATATATATATATATATATATATATATATATATATATATATATATATATATATATATATATATATATATATATATATATATATATATATATATATATATATATATATATATATATATATATATATATATATATATATATATTTATATATATATATATATATATATATATATATATATATATATATATATATATATATATATATAACTGAGATTGAATTCTCGCACATCACTTGGTGAAACATCATAAAGAATAAAGTATAAACTTTAAAATAAAAAAACACTTGGCTTATGTTTCACAATATAACTGTGAGTATATTGTGAAACATATGCCAAGTGTTTTTTTATCTTAAAGTTTATACTTTATTACATATATATATATATATATATATATATATATATATATATATATATATATGACATTCATAACAAAATAACTTCGAACAATAATAATTAACTAACATACCTTCAGTAACTTAATCTCCATCGTACGAAGAATTTTAATATTCCTTCAATTGATGCACATTTTTTTGGAACAAAGTTCGTCCTTGAATGGTCTTATTTACCAACATTCAACGTTACGTAATTTATATCGAAAATAACTTTCTCTCAATGCAATGGGTGCATCAGCATCAGGTATGACTGAAAGGTTTCTGTATACACGCGATATAAAAACATGGTTAGGTAACTTTCATCTTCCTTCAGATATTACACTTTAAACTACGAAGCGGGTAGTATCAACAAACACAATAAACATTATCACTCAAAGTGTCTCTAATGAAAACGTCAAATCCTACTTAACTTTAACATAATTTCGGTGAATCTCAAATTCATCTTTGTAGGAATAAATTTTTTTTTTAATGCTTCATATGAAACGTTCCTTACTTTTTTTTCACGTAGAACCTACAGTTTAACGCCGGTTCCGACACTCCAACGGGCTTATAAACAATGTACATTATTAACTAATTAATTGTTTCAACCATTGACATTCATAGACATGTACAAACCTCCATACCTACCCCAGGATTCGAACCCAACACTCCTTCTCCACAGATGATCAGTCTATCTTTACTCCACAAAGCAAAATATACCTCACTTTTGAAATATTATAAAAGTTTCAGTTACTTAGAGCCAACTTCAATGTAAACCTGCATATAGATTTATGAACCTGCTTATGATTAGTTCGATGAATCAAAGTTTATCTTCTCAGAGTTGCAATAACTTTCTATTCACCTCAACATGCAACAGTAATTAACAAATCAACTTGCATAGTTGATTACTACACTAAGAATGAAATATTTCAAGTTAGACAACTCCCATTTTATTAATTCATGAGGCTGACTTGGTGGAAATTTATATTCATAATAAACAATTTTTACGTATATTTGTTTAAAATGCATAACGCATCCCTCTCTGAAGTATGTGTCAGGGAGGCGGGCAGTTTGAGTTATGGGGATTAATTCCTTCAGCCAGATTAGAGGATACACTTCTATGTACAGAGTGAATCATTTTCGATGGGATTTGGGGTTCAGGGTACTTCTAGCATATATAGCGAAAAACAAATAGACATGTCCTGGTCCCGATTTCTGAGTTCAAATATGAAAACTTCTTTTTTATACGTCTAGTCCATTTCGAGCTACAGGGGGATTTTTGGAAAGTCGCCATATTTTTTTATTATCAAAGCTTTCGATTTTTCGAAGAGGCCTTTCTTTAGTTTTTTTAGGGGCCAATCCACCTGAAAACCAACATGTCAAGTTACATTTAGTTTTGGATATTTTTTTTATGGAACATGCCATATTTTGTTTTCTTCTTAAAATCTACATAAAATTTCCTTCAAATTGATTTATCACACGCAACATTCAGACAATTTTTTAAATATTTCACGTTTATGAATATCACCATAGTTGGCTGCGACTTCAACATTGTGTGTAACACAAAACGATATCATTTTTTAGATCAAGTGAGACATGCTTTCAAAAATGCTTTCAAAACTAAGTTTTATCAGAGTAAGCTTGGACAAAAACAAAAAGCCTTTGGGTATATCAACCTACAAATATTGGTATAGTAACAAAGAATTACTTACTCTTGTCATTTTCGAGCAAAACTTCATTAAAATGTTTCAACATTCCGAAAACTATGATATGATCAAGTGCCCTATAGAGGCAAATGAAAATAAAGCTTTATCATGAGCGATATCTAGAGAGGAGTCAACCGCCAGGGAAAATATTTAGCCGACTGACGAAAAATCTAATATCACAAGGTTCATTTAAGAAGCCAAGACCAATAACCTGTAGAAAACTAATGATAGAAAAAGAATTAGAGGAATTGATAAGTTTTTCAGAAACTCTGGACATACTCACGAGAGTGCGCTCCGTAAAAACTTGTTGCGATTTACTCAATATTCAAAATCAAATCATGCTAAATATACAAGTTGACCATGGTCAAATTAAAAAAATTATCAAACAACTTTCCAAGGGATGTACTTCGCGACGAGAATTTATTTAATCATTTATTTCTTATAATTTGTTCAAATTCAAAGGAAAAGTACACCACTGCTTGAACTTTTCTATAACATAGAACGTTTTGCTTAAGGGTAAACATACATGAAACATGTAACTATCTAGTATCACTAATCTAAGAAATTTTTACCGGTAGTAATTGTAAATTTAGTATATAATCACACGTAGATACGTAAAATTAAGCATTGTCTCCAACAATCATTCATGTCATTGCCCGAAGGCGTCTGTAATGTTCATCTAATATTCAACGCTATTTTAAGTTTAACTTGAGTAACCATTTCCTGTTATTGACGTTGAATTTTTACTATGGCTACAAATAACTACAATCTATTAAAGTTTTATTATACATTGCGGACATGTGAAATATAGCATATTAATTATGTTCTCTTTTGGCAAATTTATATATTCTACTTTTCGACAAGGTTAATACATCCGTGTGTATCGTAATACCATAAGAAATAATTAAATAAGTTAAATTTAAAATAAACAGTAGTGTTGTCGTGGGACATCCGCATATATAAAATAGCAGGAACAATGAAATAAAGTAATACAGTTGAAAATAGTTAAATGAAAAAAAATAATAAATCAAGGAGCGTTAATAAAATAGAAGATATAATTTTTTTTAAAGTTAAGAAAACAAAAAATTCAATTATTAATTATTATAGGAGGGGCCAGAGCCCTGGGGCCCGGGACCCCGAAGGGGGCCCGGCACGGCCAAATGTAAAATTCCTTTCTGTACATGTTATCTGCTCAACTCAAAAAAGTTAGTCTTGGTTTTCCAGTTCACTAAGTATTAATTCAATTTTAGCCATGAATAAAGTCGCAACTGTGAGTAAGCGAATTAATCAAGCTATCAAGCATTTTAGTAATGTATTGTTATTAGTGTAACAAAACGGCGCGATGGCGGCTGGAACACAACCGTGGCTGACACACAACTACTGATAGACGATCAATTTTTGGAAGCGTTCAAAAATTGTACAATGTTTTTGGCTCTAGCCCCCAAAGATGAGAAATCCTCATATAATACCAAGCTCTCTTCATTCAATGTATGAAACTCGCTGGTCAGCCAGAGTAGATAGCGTCAACCCAGTTGCTGAACATCTGCCAGGGAGCGTGAAGGCCCTTGATGAACTAAGTTAAATTTAACTGCAGAAAATCGTCGAGACATAGATAGGCTGAAAACATAATTCAAAACATTTAACTACCTCCTTCTTGCATCTACTCGGTTCAAGAATTTGAAGTCAATAGACAATATAATTAGAGTGTCGCTGTGTCGTGAAGGAACGTTGGATGTTGCATTAAAAAACTTGAGTTCTTTGATAGATAATTTTAAGAATCTTCGCTTTGAAGGATGGGGTCGAATATTTAGTAAAGCTCAGAGAGTGATTGAAAACATTGGTTGGCCCCAGCAACTTCAAGAGGAACAAACAATAGGAAAGAAACGAAAGAGACCAGCTGGTGATGACTGCGAGGATAATGCAGAGGACGAGTATAATTATAAGGCTGTTTTCGAGCGTGACGTTTTCAACGTTATCCTGGACAATGTCATTGGAGATATGACTGTATGAAAACTTCTCCGTGTTATGGACCTTTCAAGAAATTAAAAATGATGACCTTATTGGAAACAAAGCAGCGGATCTAGTTCAGAAGTACCCAATAAGAGATTTAAGAACTGAACTTGCTGATCAACCTGAAGTTAATATATTCAGCCAACTTTAGTGGCTGAATCCTACCACCATTTGAACTCCTAAACAAAATCGGAACTTTGAATTTGGAAAATTTGTTTTCAAATATCTCAGTAGTATATTTGCAACAGTCCAGTTGCTAGCGCAGAGCGCTCATTTTCTACTATGAATAAAGTAAAAAACGTTTTACGCTCAACAATGTATCGAGACAGACTGTCAAGCTTGGGTGTTTCAGCAGTGGAGACGGACCTTGCAAGAGAAGCCAACCTAGACATCAACATTGATGAGTTTGCCATGAGGAAGGCCAGAAAGGGGACTTTATTGTGAATAAGGATATTCAGGTTATTGTAAAGAAGGATTTTAGCCTATCAAAATTGTTAACGTAAACCAAAAAATGACTATGGGTAATTTATAATGTCTATTATGACTATAGAGTAATTCTTTATAAATAATATCATGTATTTCTTTGACAATAAATAATTTTTCCTTAACTTCTACAAAAACTCTAAAAAATAAATTTAGACCTATCATTACAAAAAAAAGTTTAGAATTAGAGAAACTAAAGTTTGTATCTATTATAAAAAATGATAATTTTCTTGATGCAGCTTATAAGGTAGCCATATTTCAATGTTTTATTCACGTCAATGTTCATGTCAAGGTTAACAGTGATAATTAAAAACAAATCTAAATTATTCTTACAGTTCGTTTTTAATAAGTCCCGACTTGCATATGGTGTACTTATAAAAACTTAGTAAGAAATCAGGAAAATAGAGGGCCCGAGATCGCTCAGCCCAGGGGCCCGTGATGGCTCTCGAAGGCCCTGCCACGTGAGGTATTTTACTATTATTTTCTCCATGTTTCAAGAGATTAAAAAATATTTAATACATATTTCTGTCTATATATCTAAATCCGATTAATTCAAATCAAATTGGATAGATACTCTATCCAATTATCGGAGATCGAATCTTTCAAACGTCTGTATGTAATAACAATAGATTTAAAAAAAGATATAGAAAATTAATCAAATCAATTTGTCACGAGTAAATAAGTTTCAATTCAACAGTGTGAAGGCCACTATTTTCATTCCTTGAATTTGATATGAATTTAAATAACTCCAACAATAAAAAAGAATTTATATACTGAATCAGTGTTATAGTCAATGTGGGAGTTTCACGTTAAACCTGTTATTGACATTTAGGGAGTTCTAGATCGCAAAATGTCAGAGGTTTTTTCGGTTTTCAAATATTTATTTCTTGAAGAATAATACATTTGGTATTGGTCTAAAACTCCCGAAGGAACTGGAGCAGGAGTCGTTGGGCCCCGTACCAAATACTCAGAACCCATGGGCCAGTTCCCCAGCATTTTTCAAGCGGAAATTCACGCGATAGAAAGGTGCATTCAGTTCAACCTCGACAGGAAATACCGGAACAAGGAAATTGCGATCCTCTCCGATAGCCAAGCAGCCATCAAAGCGTTGAGCTCTTATAACATCAACTCAAAGATGGTTTGTGAATGCCTAGATAAACTTAACGATTTGGGCAGGAACAACAAAGTGATCCTCCTCTGGGTTCCGGGGCACATCGGAGTGAAGGGTAATGAACAAGCAGACACCCTGGCACGAAAAGGTGCGTCAACGCCACTAATCGGGCCAGAGCCTTTCTGCGGACTTGGAAAATCTTACTTCCAAGAAGAACTCAATAAAGCTGAAGAAGCAATGAGAGCAACATACTGGCAAAGACTTGCAGGGCTGAGACAGGCCAAAGATCTCCTAGGCAAGTTCAACCGAGCAAGTTCGAAGACACTGATTAACCTCATCAAAACTAGTCTAAAGACAATCACAGGATTTCTTACGGGGCATTGCAGACTCAAAGAACACCTAAGGAAGCTAGGTTTAGAGGGGAACAGCACCTGCAGATTCTGCAAGGAACGTCCAGAAACACCCCACCGTATACTGATGGAGTGCTATGCTGTGCACCATGAAAGACTGAACACACTGGGATCATACCAGCTGACTGTAGAAGAAATACAAAAAATAGACCCCCTTAAAATCCTCAAATTCCTGAAGGTATTGAGACTTGAGGGGCTGCTGTAAAACGAGAACACATCGAGAAGCAGAAGAATGCCCCCTTAGTTGGTCATCGGCTCTTGATAATGGGTTAAAAGACCGAAACATATGTCGAGTAAATAAAACTAATTTTAGTGGAATCAAGGCAAATGTTTTACTTTATTTCATAATAATTTTGAAAATTTTTCCACCAAGTGTTAAGTTAGCAGTCAATTGACGTTACTAAAATATATTTATTGTTGGACTGGGCGTTATCTGTTTATTGAAATTTTCATCAGTTTCTTCTGCATTATTAAACTTAAATTTTTGTTTTCAGATGTCACCACTCCTGCTTGTGACGTTCGTCACAATAATATCGAGTGGTGTATCATCCCCCCAGTCGAATTATGCAGATCAGGCGAACAACGTCGAATATGTCGGCGGTCTTCCAGAACAAGCCACCTTGGATGGAAAAGTGACTAAGCTGGACGATCTCAGCCCAGTTATATTCCTGAACCGAACGAAGGCAGCTCTGAACTGTGCCGCAGGATCCATGCAGGTCGATCTGAAATTCAATGAGCCTTTCTTCGGCGTAGCCTACGCCGACTTCGACAGAAATTCTCCCTGTCAGACGCACGGAAAAGGCGGTTTCAGCTACAGAATCGAGTTGCCGTTGAAGGGATGTGGCACAAAGCAAGTGAGTTATCGTGCATATATATCTATATATGAGATCGCTAAACTCAGACACCGTTTGACCGATCATCGCAAAACTTGGCACATATGAGTGTTTTTTTATGAAGAAGGTTTTTCTGTGGTAGAATTATGAAAATCAGATGTGTAGTGTATGTAAAAATGAATTTAGTAGAACGCATGGCCGAGCTAGCTGGTCTGGCACATTCGCCATATTGTAATTTAAAAAATTAGGTGGCCGAACAGCTTGTATAGTATATATATATACATATATATATATATATATTTATATATATATATATATATGAATATATATATATATATATATATATATATATATATATATATATATATATATATATATATATATATATATATAATTCGGGGTGGAAAGTTATGGATGGCCCACCCTGTATATATATATATATATATATATATATATACAGGGTGGGCCATCCATAACTTTCCACCCCGAATTTTGAGCTTTGGGATGGAATAACGAAAAAACGCTCGGACAGGTCAAATTTTGTTGAAAGAGGGGACAAATAAGGGTGTTCAAATGAGTTTGATATCACTAGCCCTCTAGCCGCAACCCCTAACAGCTCTCCTTTTTGAATGAGGAAAAGGGGTCGAGCAGCACCTTGTTGGAAAGGCAATTCAATTTCCTGCATGAGTGTATTTTTTTTTATCGCTTTATTATTATACAGAGTGACTCAGTATTGCATCAATAACTTCCACACGCCGAATTTGGATCTTTGAGATGGAAAAAACGCTCGGACGGGTCAAAAAATGAATTCGATATCACTACCCCTCTAGCCGCTACCCTAACAGCAATTATTTCAATTTAAACGAAAGCGCACGATTTACTTTGTAAATATTATTGTTTTCACGTTTTCAGTTATTGTCTCGGTTTCAGCATTTTCAACATGTGTTTGGCATACGCGTAGTGATCGAGAAATTGCAAAAAAAAGGCGGCGATAACAGATTTCGTTGATATTGAGATGGAGAAGCTGTTTGAAAATGAGAATTCATTTAGTTATTTCAGACTTTAAAAAAAATGAGAGCTGTTAGGGGTTGCGGCTAGAGGGGTAGTGATATCAAACTCATTTGAACACCCTTATTTGTCCCCCTTTCAATAAAATTTGACCCGTACGAGCGTTTTTTCCATCTCAAAGATCTAAATTCGGCATGTGAAAGTTATTGATGCAATACTGAGTCACTCTGTATAATAATTAATAAGCGATGAAAAAAAAATACATTCATGCAGGAAATTGAATTGCCTTTCCAACAAGGTGCTGCTCGACCCCTTTTTCCTATTCAAAAATGAGAGCTGTTAGGGGTTGCGTCTAGAGGGGTAGTGATATCAAACTCATTTGAACACCCTTATTATTGTCCCCCTTTCAACAAAATTTGACCTGTCCGAGCGTTTTTTCGTTATTCCATCCTAAAGCTTAAAATTCGGGGTGGAAAGTTATGGATGGCCCACCCTGTATATATGAACCATTTTATTTATATTGTGAAATGAAATTATCAGGTTTTCTGGTTCAGTCAAACAAATGATGATTATATATTTATAATACAATTACGTTTCGGTCATTTCTTTGATCTTTATCACAATGGTTGAAATCACAGTGTCATTGCTAAAATAAAGGAAATATAAAAATGTCAAATCTCAACATAAATAAGAAACATCACATACACAACTAGGTTTTATTTGAAGTTGTCTGCATTTCACTTATGATTGATTCTGTTTTTTAATTCATGGTCAGATTTGAGCCAGCCTATATTTTTGAATATGATGATTTTATATTCTCTTAATTATATATATATATATATATATATATATATATATATATATATATATATATATATATACGAATGTATGTATATTCATCGGGTATATTACTCAGTAAAATCAACTTATGAGATTGCTTTTTATTCCATCTTTCTTAGAAATCTGTATATTAAGTACCAACCTACCAATTATCAAATAATCGGAGAATTCTAATAAAAATTTTTAGAGTACCTGATTAAAATTATTAATAGCATAGCCAAAACAACGTTGTTGCAATTATGAATATTGAGTAGGTAGGCATACACAGAAAACTGAAATGCGGTTTTGAACCATTATCTCTGAAAAAGTTCTCAAAACTCCGTTGAGTATACATTCACCGCAAACTAACCCACGCTGTTCTTCTTGCAGGAGCCACGAAGAGTGTTCACGAACAATATTAACGTCCGATTTCATCACAATTTGGAAATCGATGGAGATGAGATCATAACCATAGTATGCAGATATCCAGGACCAGTTGCACCGCTCGCTCCTGTGCTGCCGCAATTTGTGTAAGGAACCATATTTATTAAATTGTATATTTATATTTAAAGAATAAATTGGGCAATTCCAACTGTCTTTATTCCACTTTTCAGAGTACATTTTCAATGAGATATTAAGATATTTTTTAGCATTCATTCATAGTTTTTGATGAAGCCCGAAAAGTGTTGATTCCTTGATGAGAACAAACATTTATTCATCTTTATTTTGTTATCATAACTCCATCTTTTACAGGAAGAGTGAAAATCCTCCACAGGCAGTGGTAGCTCCACCTCTAACCAGCTTCCAGATAATGCTTATAATCTGTGGAATATTATTCTTGTCACTTCTTCTACTCGGACTTGGATGCACCAATTACTGCCTAAGAAGAAGACACATACCACTAGCAAGACCATTTTCTAGCATCGGTACTGACTCTGAAATCACAAAACTCTCCAGTGGTAGTCTCGGTAAGTACAAATTTAAAAAAGCATCAAATGGTACGATGAATTTTCGTCAACATGAAATTTTTGATGAATTTCACTTCATTCATTAGATCTCCCTAACACAATCGTACTGAATTTTCCTAGTAAATATGAAACATATATTTCGGACATTGTTATGAAGGAACTGGAATATATTTATGTCATCAAGACTTTTGCTATTTCAATAACACATAATGAAAATTAAATTTTTTCAGGAAACCTTTCGATATTTGATCCAGTTAAAATTCCCAGAGCGCATGCCCCAGTTCAAGCCACAGCCAGTAGTTCTGGAAGTGATGGACCGCTCATTAGTGATACCCTTCCTTCGGATTATCCTTCAGAATCTCACTCGGAGATCGAGGAACTAGACACCAGGTCTCTTCCAGTGTCATCTGCTGGCAGCTTCGAAAACAAAGCTTTCATCCAGGACAACAGCAGCGTTTATAGCGATAGTGGAGCACAAACCACTGTTGCAGCCGCCACAAGAATGCCAGCTGCAATAAGGGAACAACCCAAATTCGATGTTCAAATGCGCGTTAACCGAGCGCCACCATCTCCAGCAAGTTTGGCAATTTCTGATACAGATAGTTCTATTTCGAGGACAGAACGAAACCTGTCTACAATCCTGGAGAGGGAGGAAACTTCTAGACCAGAGGCTACACAGTTCACATATATTCCCGAATTACACCATCCTCCAAGACACGTTCAACCTGCCCCCACTTACAATAAGATACTTAAAAGGCAACAAGAACTACAAGAACTGGCATCGCTGAATTCAGAAATGACCGATACCCATTCTACAACTGAAATTGTTGATACAACCCATCGCATCAAAGGACCTGCTCCACCACCACCGATGATGCCAAAGGAACAATACATAGTTTCCATGGATCGTTCAATGGTATTCGAACCTCCACCTCTGCGCAAACCAGAAATAACCTCTCATATGGTAGATGATGTTTTCCTGAGAACTATAACTGAAAAGAAAACTATAGAAGATATAGAACGTCACAAGAGATTGGTGACTGAGTATCATACAAGGCCTATGGAAGAACAAAAATGGGATGTTACAATCAGAAATTATCCCCTAGAAATGCCAGAACCACCAGAATGGGAGAACTTCTCTGATATTTCATCAGCTTCAGGTTTAACTCTTACCAACGTACCAGAACGATATGTTGATATACCTCCTCAGAACACCATACATGATAACAAACTTCCATTGAACTCTCCAGAATTAGTTGGAAGCCTTCACCAGCCACACAGACCACAACATTATTTATCCACTTTCAATTTACCAGCCGAAAACCCAGGAGTACCCAACTGGAACGTTTTGCTCCGAGTCCTCCAGCCACAAGAACAAGAAGTGACAACCGAGACCACTGAAACATTCACCTCACAACAACTTTCGATGTCCGATAAAATGAAATGGCGTCAAATTATTACGACAGAATCGACTTTACGTACTCTCCTCACTGAAGCTGTTGTACGTGAAGATTACGAAAGAATAAGAAGAGATGCGAGATACGAAACTTTATTCGAACCAATCAAATGGAATATCATAATCAGAATTTTAGCTCCTACTGATAAACAGAAGAGTAGGTTTAAGAAGAAAGGCGAATGGGATAACAGAAGTAGAAGAAGTAGTTTACCTACACTGTATGAATATGACTCTGATGGAGAAAGTTCTGTCAGAACTTTGACAAGGGAGCCAATGGAATATCCCTTACCTAGATCAAGAAGAACTTCGAGATCCAGTTTCAAGAGTGAAGCAGATCTAAGGTCGATGTCTGAAATGACGGTGGATTTCGGAAGACCTGACATGGCAGACAGTCAATCAGAGTCATCTCATTACTTTGCTTTACAAAGATACGATGATGATGAAACCGATAGTTACTACAGATCGGGTGCTGGTCACCCTTCCTTAGCTCGATCTCTAAGTCAGCCTAGTCTAGCTAGGTCGGCAAGCGAATTTACCGAACATTGGGGTGCTCCTTCTAGATACGACACTGCCAGTGAATACACCTCACCAGAAGCTACACCTAAAGCTGTTAGAAGTACGAAAATAATGCAGTCGATGCAATCCCCTAGTGGCACAGAACAGAGTTCCATGTGGCAAGCTAGATCTTCTAGTCAGATGAGAACTATGCCTGGTGGTGGGAATGCCCAAGTGATGTCCAGTGAAATGTCAAGTCAGTCCACCTCGAGGGTGATGTCGCGGCAAAGACAAAACTGGTTTGATGAACACCACTAGTAAAAAAATAAATTAAACTTATCCATTCAAATGACCCTAAATTCTGGGAATTCTTATATTCAGAACAGAACATGATGAAATTATTCTTAAATTGAGCAGTCTTTTGTGTCTATTAAAATATCAGTTGGAATCAAAGGGAAGAATTCAAGTACGGTTAAAATAAATAATTAAAAGAATTTCCTCGTCAAGGTTATATGCTTCTATAAAACCGCTTCTTCACATTGAGGTTCATCAATTTTGTTGATCTGCATCATAAGTTGACTTAAATCAGTAGCATAGTTATAGCTATTGCTCAGATATGTTGAATTTTTTGAGATTTTGAAGGAGTATCATCGGAGTATAAGACTCTTGTTGTAGTAATCATAGAAAAGTAGATAAAATTATCATCAAAATCTATGATTATTTATTAGGTATTCTGTGTCTCTATGCCTTCCTAAATAATTTACACTACACTCATTTCGATACTGTAAATCTTATGTGAAATTTCTATATTCATTGTAAATCTCTCATAGAAGTGTAGTACAACAGAAAATAGAAACTATTTAAAAAAGCATAAGTTGATTGTTAATATTTAAAGTACTACTTAGTATTAAATATGACAAAAAGGAGTGACTATTGAAAAACTTGTTTTTGACTGATAAATATCATTACAAATTATTTTTTTCGAGAGATGAGGAACAATAAGCTGATCAAATTTTTTGAAATATTCTGATACATAATATACTTCCATTTGGACTACGCAACTACCTATATATCAACCAGTAATTTCCGTGAATCATGTTCTGTTACGATGTTTCGATATCCTAGTCAAATTTGGACTCACTATCAAAAGTTCATTTTTTAAAATTAATTAATAGTAACTAGAATGCTGTGATAACAAATGCTATTAAAAAAACGGTCAAGGTCTTCTAATACTCAAAGGGTTGTTACCCAATTTTTCACTTGTCCACATACATGTAATTATAATGTGAACAACTGCAAATCTGGGTTTTTAATATAACACTATTTTTAAGTGACTATTTTTCGATACGCTGTCTTCGAGCTTTTACGTTATATTGAGAAATATTATTTTTCTTCTGATGGCTTCTGGTGGAGGTGAACAAATGCAATTACTTCCTTTTTACTTTAATTTCGCTCTTTTAATTTTATCTAATTCCGTGATACCTATTAGAAATTCAGAACAGAATATTTTTGATGATTTTCATATTTATATTAAGTACTGACTGTATTAGTATATTCGTATGAAATAAATAAATATTTTAACACTGCCTAAAAAGTTCTTTTCCTTCTAATATATTCCGATAAATCAAGACCTAGTTGTGTATTGTTTGTTGCCTAAATATGCACGTGTATAATTTTCACTTCTATGAAGAAAGTATAGATGGTGCTGTGTTGGCATTTTAATGTTTCATCCAGTTTTCGTTTGTTCCACCATATATTTGTATGGAAACAACAAGTCTCAATTGATTTTATCATTTTATACCTATTTTTTCAATTGAACAGTGGCCATTGAAATTCAAATAAATAAATATTATATAACCGTATCTTAAAAATGTAAGCTTCATGGTACATGAGATGTCATAAGTTTGTATATGAAGATACAAAATGATACCGTGTCTCTTATGATGTATTTGCTTCTAATAAGAAAAAAAATAAATCAGAAAGCCAACCAAATGTTTGCCATTGTTCCTAGAGATAAGATTATTAAGGAAAACAAATTTCATAAGTCGATTTTTATGGACAACTTATTTTTATCTAATATCAATCAATAGATAAGACTTAAGTCCTTATAATACGCAGCAGTTATGAAATATACTAAAAACCTAGCATATCAGTAATTAAAAAATTTCATAAATGAGAGAGTATAAAACAAATCGATTGATGTATTTAATCTACCCATTAATATAATATCTAAGATTAATCATATTTTAGAATATTTATCAGACATCAGGTGAGAACATTTAAGGTAAAGTAAAAAAAAATTTCATAAATGAGATAGTATAAAACAAATCGATTGATGTATTTAATCTACCCATTAATATAATATCTAAGATTAATCATATGTTAGAATATTTATCAGACATCAGGTGAGAACATTTAAGGTAAAGTAAAAAAAAAATTTCATAAATGAGAGAGTATAAAACAATTCGATTGATGTATTTAATCTACCCATTAATATAATATCTAAGATTAATCATATTTTAGAATATTTATCAGACATCAGGTGAGAACATTTAAGGTAAAGTAAAAAAAAAATTCATAAATGGGATAGTATAAAACAAATCGATTGATGTATTTAATCTACCCATTAATATAATATCTAAGATTAATCATATTTTAGAATATTTATCAGACATCAGGTGAGAACATTTAAACTAAAGTAAAAAAAAATTTCATAAATGAGAGAGTATAAAACAAATCGATTGATGTATTTAATCTACCCATTAATATAATATCTAAGATTAATCATATTTTAGAATATTTATCAGACATCAGGTGAGAACATTTAAGGTGATAGTATAGTCATGGAGTTGTCACTAGCATTAAGAATTTTTACACAAACAAAGAGACCAAGGGGAAAATATGTACCTAATATGGAACTCAATGAACGATTGTAATATAAACAATTATGATATAAAATGGTAGGAAGACCTTTTCCTGGCACAGAGCTTGCTAGCAAAATATATTTCTTGAAATATAATCTTTTATTCAAATTATTGAATTGAAAAATATTGAAAGAGAGAGTGAAAATTACGTCGGATTTTTTTTTTATCTCGACAGCAGCATCCAAGTAAGTATAAAAAAAATTCATCAAAATCGGTCAAGCTGTTTAGGAGGAGAGGAATTGCGAATACACGCATACCGGAATTTTATATATAAATATATAATAGTGAAACTTGAGTCTTATTTTTTCAATCATTCAAACCTTTTTCAGCAAGTGCTAAGAGAAACCTCTTTGTCAATGATTACAATTATTATTTCATGTGTTTAATCAGTTATCAGTCATTTCTTATGATTCTCATCAATGTATATATTTCACTCTGGGTATATCAACAAGAGAACATATCCTTATCAAGAACAGAAAATTATTTTATTTTTCACATGTATATTATATGTTTATTTCACCTTGGATACGGTTGCTATAAACACACTCATGCCCTAGGCCATAAAGCCCGCATATACGGGCGTTATGGATCATAACGCCTGCTAATTTTATGATGAGAAATGAAGCAACTTTCATTGATTAAATACTTCATAATCCTTGTCGTATTATACGACTCTGGATTTCTCCGGTAATGAATTAGTCGTAGCTTTGGCTGCATTTTCTATGATATTCTTGGGTAAATTCATTTTCATTTCCATTATTTCTATTAGACTACACAAAGAAAGCAGCAATGACATTCACTAAATATGATGACAAAAATATTCACAAACGTCAAAATATCAACAAATGACATGCCTACTATGAGAAGGAAAATGGACAGTATAGGAGCAATGAACCGGTTTTAAAATCGTTTTTTCATTATAATAAAATAATTTTTTCGTGAAAAATAAAAAAAAAAAAAAAAAAAAAACATTCGGCCCGAGGGTTCCTTCCGGGCGTAAGGATCTATATAACGCACTTGGTACATAAATAACTATTTTTTTGAATGTTTGTGAAATATATGAAACTAATCACAACTATGAAAGATCACTTGCAATGCATGAAATACTTTTAAAAAAGAGAAAATGTTTCCTTTTTATAATATATATATATATATATATATATATATATATATATATATATATATATATATATTATTATTATTCATTATTATTATTAATTACAATCAAATTTGTTACAGGTTTTCTATCTATAATATAATAAATTTATTCTATATTAATTATTTTGGTACCTAGAAAACTCAATTCCTGTATGTACCAATGTTCTAACAGTTCCAATACTTATTTATATACCTAAATTTAAATTATAGACAGTGTAGTACAAATCAATAAATCAAAACAATTCAAACCAAATCAAACAGACAATTCAAGGTAAACAGCAGAACATTCAAGAAAAATAAGTCAAAGCAATGTTGCAAACTTTTCAAAATTATTCGCTATAAAGGACTTACATCTCTGGATATAACTTTTTTTGTTAAGTTCCACTCTTATTGCTATTGGTAAGATATTGTCAATTTTAACACCCAGATAGTCAATAGATCTAAGGCTTAAATTTGTAGTGCTATTAGGTATTTTAAGGTTTTCTTTAGTATTAAATCTAGTACTATAGGAATGACTGTTTTGCTCTCCTATTGTAGGATTTCGATATATATAATAGCAAACACTCAAAATAAATAAAGATCTTGTTGAAAGGATCTTCTCATTATAAAGGTGACATGTTGGAAACATTTTATTTTTTCGAAAAATGATTTTAAGTATATAGTTTTGTACTGTTTTTAAAGGTTTTAGTGTATTTTCATATGAACAATTATGGCATATCTTAGTAGAGATTCTAAAAAGAGCTCTATAAACACAAATCAGAAGATGTTCGTTTAACATCTCTCTAATGATATAAAATTTCCGAATTAATTTTCTTATATTGATTGTCAGCCTTATTACATTTTGTTTCCATTTGAGATTGCGATCAATAATTACTCCTAAATATTTTGTGTATTGTACCTCTTTTATTGCATTTTCAAATCCATTCACATTAATGCTATCATATTTGGGTCGATTTGCCATTGTTAGGGAGAAAGCTATATAGTTAGTTTTGTCAACATTTAAAGTAAGTTTAAATGAATCAAGCCAATTTTTTATTTTACTCAGACCATGAGCGGCGTATTCATATACTTCTTCCCACGTTTCCCCTACAAATTTTACAACGGTATCATAACTACCATACCATTCTCAAGTGGAATATCAGTCAGAGAATTTATGTATAAAGAAAATAGTAAGGGTCCCATGACCGTGCCCTGTGGTATGCCAATTTGAACTTCTGCAGTGTCACTATATAAGTTATTGATTTTGGTCATCTGTTTTCTACCTGTAAGATAACTTTTGAAAACTTCAGACACGACACCTCTGACACCATAACTGTTTAAAACATCAAGAAGAGTATCATGAGGCACCGTGTCAAAGGCCTTTGCAAGATCTAGAAAAGCTGCTATACATTTTTTACCTTTATCAAGATGGTTTGAGATAGTTCTTGTGACTTTAAGTATAGCATCGGTAGTACTAATGCCATTGCGAAATCCGAACTGGTTTTCGGACAGAATGTTATTCTCAGTTAAGTAATTAGCGAGTCTTTCTTTAAGGCATTTTTCGAATATTTTTGTAAAGTTAGTTATAACACTGATTGGTCTAAAATTTGTTATTTTTGTTTTATTACCAGCTTTGTAGATGGGAGTAACGACAGAAGTTTTAAAACACTCAGGGACAGATCCTGATTTAAATATAAGATTTATTATATGGGTTAACGGATTAATTATATATTTGTGGTACTGTTTTATGATTTTTGCTTGTATTCCATCATAACCAGGCGAGCAGTCATTCTTGAGTGAATTTATATGTTTAATGATTTCATTTTCATTTACAGGTTTTAGAAACATAGAGCTCAACGAATTATATTGTACTTTATAAATGATAGTAGGAGATTTGATTTTATTTGCCATTGTTTTACCTATATTAATGAAAAAGTTGTTACAATATTCAGCCATTTTTTTTTATTTGTAAATAATTTGTTGTTATCATCTTTAATTTCTATGTTATCCGAATAGTCCTTGGTTTCATTAACTGCATCTGATATTATACGGTAAATTTTTTTTAAATCATGTTGATATGTATTTATTTTTGTTTTATAAAAATTAAATTTTTGCTTATTAATAATTTTGTTTAAATTATTTCTGTAATTAATGTAGTTATCTTTGTTTTCTACAGTGTTATTATTCAAGAGTAATTTTTTTAATTGATCACATTTTTTGATTGCTATAATAAGGCCTGTAGTTATCCACGGTTTTAGTTTCCTATGTTCTGTGTAGTAAATTGTTTTATGTTTTGTAGCTTTTTCCACAAACATGTTAAATTTGTTGGTAAATTTTAGTACGGCAGTTTCTGAGTCATGTGTTTCTAAAACCTCCGCCCAGTTTTCACCGGTCAATAGGCCTTCAAATACTTGATGATTAAAACTTGTGGATACTTTAGATGCCTGCTTATTCCTCCCCAGAACTTCCCCACGTGAAAAGTAAATCATTATGGGGTAATGGTCACTTATATCGTTTTCAAGTATAAATGTATCATGTTGAAATGAACTTGTTTTAAAACAATTTCTTACAAAAATATGATCCAGACATGAGCTGCTGGTTGATGACACTCGTGTAGGGCCATTTATGGCACTCGAGAATCCAAAAAAATATAAAAGGGAGAGATACTGGTTGACCTCTGCATCTTCTTTGCTAGAAATATTAATATTCATGTCACCAATCAGAAGCTCAATCTGCTTTTTGCTTCTGTTTGAGTAATAATCACCCAGATCATTAATAAATAGTTGTGCATTAGAGGAAGGTGGTCTATAACCACAAATAATTTCATAGTTAATGTTATGGAGACTAAAATTAACTTGGCATAAACTAACCTTTGATATGTTAAAATTTAAGTTTGTAACTGTGGCATTAATATTTTTCTTTACATAAATAACTGTGCCATCATTTTTATTAAAATTTGCTCCATTATAGTAAATATGAAAGTTGTGAATGTTATAAAGATTAATGTTCTCGATAAACCAACTTTATATATATATATATATATATATATATATATATATATATATATATATATATATATATATATATATATATATATATATATAGTGCTGGATTTATACTAGGAGCAGTCGGGGCTAGTGCCCAGGGCGGCAAATTTTCTAGGGCGGCAAAATTTGGAAAGTGAGAAAAAATTTTCTATACAATATATAATTAACTAATTCTTTTAAATAAACATTTTATCTTTCAAGAAATATAATTCAATTATTATGTATCACATTAAAATTTTGTATATTATAATATAGGAAATTTAAGTAAAAACTATTCAAATATTTTAATTAATTTATTTCCATAAAGGTTTGAAAAAATTAAAGTTGATATTTTTATTTTCTGGAATTGATAAATTTATGTAGTTTTTTTGAAGAATTAAAATATTTTCAAATTATGTATGTCTTTTTGATAACAGAAACTTTTATTGATTAATGAATTTTTCTAAAATTGGAGAATTATCCAACAACACTAATTAATTTTAATTAAAAAGAACAATTTTATATTTTTGAATCAAATCAACTGTCGACTACACATGCTGCCACCTACAGTCAGTATACAATATACAAATGTAACTAGGTTTCTGCAATATAGTTTCTTTTATATTTGACGTTTAGATTAATCTAACCTGCAAAGACTTTCAATTTTGTTGAGCATAAATCTGATCTACTTGAATCTACAATGGATGCAAATAGACTCAATAGCTTAGCTATTCTATGCATAGAATCAGATGTGCTTCAACGTTTAGATTGTGAAGATTTAATCGACCAGTTTGCAATTCAAAAAGTTAGGCGAGTTTGCCTGTGAACAAAATTATGCAATACTAATATAAGTCGTTCTTAGTGCAAAACTTATAATTCTAAGATAAAATACAAATATTTTTTTATATTACTATAGTATATAATATATAATATATGAGTAAATAAAGAATAAATATAAATAAAACATAATGTATAATAAATGCTATATAATACATAATAAATTTCCTGCAATCAATTAGTTATTCTAATTCTTAAAAAATAAGATATCAAAACTATTAAAATAAAATTTAAGTCATAGGGCGGCATTTTCTTCAGTGCCCCAGGGCGGCACAAATTTAAATCCGGCCCTGTATATGTATATATATATATATATATATATATATATATATATATATATACAGTGGCGCCGACTCCATGGGGCCTGAGGGAGCCCAAGTCCCTTCAAAAAGTCGTTTGGAGGGCAGAGTCCCACAATAGTTTAAAAAAATTATTAGTTAGACCAGACGATCGACATTTGCACCTTTCTAAAGACACTCTATCCCTTATAATAATTAGAAAATTAAAATTTTATTTTCGAAATAAAGAACTAGTTTGGTTCTGTATCACCATATTATTATAGTACCGTATTAGTCATTTTCAAATACTTGAATATTTTTATATTTATTATTTTATAATACTTAAATATTTTCAAAGCATTAACTTTGAGCTTTGAGATATTGTTTTCATTTAATGAACCCTGAACCTTATTCAAAGTAAGCTTAAATTAGCTATTTCACTTATTTATCAAAGTGCTATTACTGCACGACAGCAATATTTTATGTTTTATTCGTTTAATGATAGTTTACGATTTATTTAAATATAATTTCAGTGCTTTCAGAGCTATATATGCACTGCTCTGTAATAGTCTATAAGCATAATTATTACTTTAAATTGAATTAGCTTTTTACAAAAATACCGTGCGTGTTTATGTTTTGTTTCGCTTATCAAAGCCAATAAATGTGTCAGGCTTGTCGAGTTTCCCGGAGTGTCGAGTTATTGACAGTCGATTTTTCGGGGTTTAAATATTGATTATATGACTCTAAAATGCTCAAAAAAACTTTAAAACCAACTATTTTTCATCTAAAATTTAGAAACTTTCTCAGGGCAACACCCCCGGTATGGCCCCGCTAATATTTATATATATATATATATATATATATATATATATATATATAATATATATATATATATATATATATATATATATATATATATATATATATATATATATAATATATATATAATATATATATATATATATATATATATATTATATATATATATATTATATATATATATATATATATATTTATATATTATATATATATATATATATATATATATATATTTATATATATATATATCTATATTATATATATATATATATATATATATATATATATATATATATATATATATAATATATTATATATATATATATATATATATATATATATATATATAATATATATATATATATATATATATATATATTATATATATATATATATATATATATATATATATATATATATTATATATATATATATATATATATACCTATACGATATGAGTGGAAAATACGACCTTAGTAACGAAGCTCGACAGCTCACGCAATTTTTAAAATCAGATAGGCAAGTATTTTAATTTCTAATCATAAAAATATTAAATTGATCGTTCTATTCATTCATATATACGAATTGTTATATTGGAATGTGAAGTGATATTTCACAAGCGTTGAGTGAAGTAGAACGAATTTACGCTTGATTGAAGTCAAATGGCAATGATCAATGCGTTATTAGGTCAAAACTTGCGTTCATTCACTCCCTGTTTTATAATATAATATTTCGGACAGTATGATACAAATTAAAGTAACATATTTTTCTATAAATGTAGCCCAAAACTTCCACATATTCTATTAGAAAATTGTTTCTAAACCTGTGGTCAGCTGACCCCTGGGGGGTCCGCGAGTATATGTATGGGGGTCCGCAGTCTCATCTCTAGACTATTTAACAATAATAAATGAATAGGGAGAGATAGCCACATCTTCCGACCTGACAAAATTAAAACAACGCTTTGGACAAATCGTACAATTCAAAAAAAACTATAATTACTTTCCTACACTGCCTGCGTTTTTGAAATCCTCTGGTGGAGCAATATTGCCAACATAAGTACAAGACGAAATGATTAAACATCTTCGCGTTTTAAGGTCTTTGTTTCGGGATTATTTCCAGTAGGTACCCGACAAAAATGAAAATTGTATACCAAACCCTTTCAACACAGATGTTACTGATATTACTGGCTTGAAAAAGGCACAGGAAAACCAATTACTAGAAATATCCTGTGATTCATCTTTGAAACGTAATTTCAAAAAAAATTTTCTATAAAGTTTCTGGGTGAATGTACAGTGTGTCCAATTTTCGATACTTTTGAATGGTAGCTCCGTTATTTTTTAAGATAGAGGATTGCGGTTTTCGCGCACTTGTACGACTTTTTCGTAAAACTGAAGATGCCGTCAACAGAATTTTAATAGATTTTTTAGTTTTTAAGATACAGGGCATTTTTGAAAATGTTGCATTTTGGGATCCCCGTCGTATCGCCGTTATCCTTCATCTTATCGAAAAGGTAATACAACATTCTTATAGATTTTTTTCCGTAGAATGCAGTGGTGTTGATAATTTTTGTTACATATTTACTATTTTCCAGTTATATAGTAAACTTATGTTTTTTTTAATGGAATACCCTGTATATTAAGGGACTTGAAAGTTTGTCTTTTTTTTACCTTTTCAAAAATATATGATAGTTTAAACTTTTTCTCAGAAACGCGCAAATAAATGACAATTTTCTAAAATTAAATGCATAATTTAATAGTAAGCCAGGGATCCCAAAATACAACGTTTTCAAAAATGTTGCTATTAAAATTATGTTGACGGTATCTTCAGGTTTACGAAAAAGTAGCACAGTGTCGCGAAAACCGCAACCCTCTATCTTCAAAATTAACGGAGATACCATTCAAAAGTACCCAAAATGGGACACCCCGTACATGTATATTACATGCGTTTGAGTTAATAATAATATCTACATATACATGCTGTTCCTATGGTATTTCGTAAATTGCCGACGTAAGACGTATTAACCTAATACGTGGGTACTTTAGGGGTCTGTAATTCGCAGTCCCCGAAATTTTCCGAGTGGCTAATGTGTCGGCGAATCACGAATATGCGTCCCACTGAATATTTTTGCAACATTCGCAAGCGTTTGATGCGGTTCGGCGGACAGATCTAGATTCATCGTTTAGAATAGTGCGTCATGCCATCCAATTCATTGACATTATCAATTAAGAAATCAAAAATCATTTCAAGGGCATGCATTTTTAAAATGTTATATCGATATCTCTGATATTTTTATATTTAGAACCTAATTGGCTACGAAATTATCTATTATCTATGGCCAGTTTTTGATATCTAATCCAGAGGTACCTACTATAGGAGAAAAAATACTTTCAATAGAGATTTTGATATTTTAGATAGAGCGAGTAGAGAATTAAAATTGAAGCCTTAGAAATTAACAAGAATAAGAATTCTGAATATTTACTGAATGAATAAATAGACTCATTCCTCTCTGCTGAATATACTCCATAATTGATGTAATTTGCACAAGTTCCCTCCGACAATTACGTATCATTCAATCCATTATTCAATTTCTTATTGGTATCGTTTGTCCTTACTATATAAACTATGATACCATGATTTTTGTATTCGAAGCTATATGATAAAGCCACCGTGTGGTGAAACGCTGCTTCCTAGGTCCAGATTCAATTATGGTAATGGTAAAAATCAAAGAGTGTGCTCCTAATAGTATTGTAATGGATTTTAAACATATAGCACCTCATCAATTGAGAAGAGAAGAAAAAAATTAATTTTGAAGTAGTATAGTAGTATATTTTCAATTTTGATAATTTCCGTAAATTTTGGGATTCAAGCTCCTGAAAAAACTCAACGGCACATGATGATGAAAATGTCGTCATCCCAAAATGGTTACATCTAGTAAGGCGCAGTTGCCAGAATAAAGAAATTCAAACTTTTTTTACGAAATTAATTTTTTTTGAGTTTCAACAAAAATGGTTCTTTGTAAAGTCGAAGGAGCGAAATTTTTTGAACGATTTTTATGTAGAGCAGTGGATCTGTAGCTGTAAAACTTTTTTCAAAGGTAACAAAACTGAACTAACTAAAGCGTTGTGTCTTTCCGATAAAGTATCAAATTTTTCTGATTATTCTATATATAGGAATTTTTACAGAATTAAGGAAACCTCAACGTTATCTCGTAAAATAAAACGAAACGTGAACCCATAAAATATGTGTCATTCATTCTGGGAAATTAATTTTTGGAATGGAAACTTCCAAAAAACTAGACAAAACCAAAAGTGGAAAGAATGGTTAAATCTGATAAGATGTAGTTCACACAATATCGAAATTCCAACTGGTTTTAGGGTATTGACTACTTCTTTTAGTCGTAATTTCCTCAAAAATAATAGATATTGGCACAGTACCCAAAGAAAACATATGAGGCGATGGAATGCTTTTTAAATCCATTGTCGACCTCCTGGACCAGGCTTTTGAGGTTTTTTTCGATTTATACATATATATATTATTTATATATATATATATATATATATATATATATATATATATATATATATATATATATATATATATATATATATATATATATTAATATATATATATATATATATATATATATATATATATATATATTAATATGAATTTACTATTTCACTTATATTTTATTTTAACTGAAAAATTTATTGAATTATTTATTTTTTTTTTTTATTTTTTAAATGACTATCTCAGGTTTGGGTTCTCTGTTTTGAAGATTGGCTCTTTACTTTTATATCTTTAAAATTCCATTATTTTCAATAAACTCAAGATTTTTTAAAATTTTAACAATAATTTATTAAATTCAGCAGCATTCAACATTCAACTACAATTCTATATATCTATTAATTACAAAATTCAACATTCAACAAAAATTTTATATATATCTAGTAATTATAAAATTCAACAGTTATTTTAATTATTATGGTAAGTACCTTTTTTTTATGTGCAAATAATATTTTCAAATTGTCAAAATTGGCCAATATTTAAATTTTTAACAACTCACACTAATAATGGTCTTTCTTGGCTATATTTCTCTATTTCTGTGTTCAACAAATTCTTATTTCTTCTTTTAACTTCCTTCTATCTTATTTCTGTTATCTTCTGTCTTACTCCCAAACTCCAATATTTATTTCACTGTTTATTTAAGATTACAATTGAATTTCTTCCAAATATGTATTTTTTACTTTCGATAACTATTTTTTCTTTAATCTCTCTCCAAAACTATCAATTTCATGACATCTTCTGACAACATACTTAAAATTTTTCTTATATTCTTAAATTTTATATCTTATCATTAATTTCTACATAACTAGATCTTCATTTTCATATTCTGAACATATTTATCAATAATCATTCGAGTTTATTGAAATTTATAAATATTTATTCAATTCTACTTTACTCGACTGTAAAATATCATAACAATATATATATATATATATATATATATATATATATATATATATATATATATATATATAGGTATATATAGACAGAGCTGATATTTGGTATCAGAAAAAAATGTATCAAAATTTTGGAAAATTCCCGTCAAAATGTTTTGCAACTTCAAACTTTGGGCAAGGGAGTGGCGGAGAAGTGCATGAGCTAAATTTTTCTAATCCGTTTAAAAAAATGAAGAAATCAATAATGAACAACATCTTCGAAATTCAGCCTTCTAAGCCTTTTCGATGATACACAATGGAGCTAAAAAACTGGGGCTACATCTCCTTGACCTCCACAAGATAGGAGCTCCAACAATAAATATTTTTACTAACATTCTCCTGCAATATCCCATTTTGAGTTATCTTTATTATGATTTAATAATATTAATTACCAAAGAATTTAAAAAAAAATACTAATAACATACATACTACTGGCACTCTACGTGAGTCATATCGACGTTACATTCACATTACCAAACAAGAAGTAGATATCATATTTGTGTAAATAAAATCTACCTATAAGGAATCAAACCTGGATTTCCTCTAGGCTATGAGTTAACGGTAAATCCACTATACCACACAGATCATTCAAACAATTGTTCTACACTTTTTTGACAGATAATTAGGGGGATCCTTTCTTTTGTTGCTTCAAGGCCTGCATACCTTTAAATCCGGCACTGCGCATAAGGTTCAGATATAACTTAATCCATCCGTACTTACTGACAATGATTTTCACTTATATCAGAACATTCAAAGATTGTATTTTGTAAACACCATCAAATTCAATAGCTCCAAAATATCAAGAATTAGATCTACTTACTCCCATCTTATCTTCAACAATAATATCTGTGTACGTGATGTTCTAATAAATATGAGTTATCAGATAATTTTTCAAATATCAATAATGATCGCGTGAGGCCTAGAGCAACCATCAAGGTTCGAAAGAAACCACAAAAAAGCAACAACATCAACATGGGGCTATTATGATCGTCGCTCTTGATTTTAAGTACTTGTCCTTTAGTTTCTTGCAACCATTCTTGGACCTATTAGGCTGCTTTCAGCTATTGTTGCCACATTTAATCCCAAATTTTCACAGTATGTGCATGTCTGAACTAAAAAATCTGCCTATGCAGAAGAGAGCAAGTCGTTACATGTATGTTCTGAACAAGAGAAAATTTTACATAATTAACTGCTGTTGGCTCCTAAACTAACTGTATATTGTATATTTAATATAAATTCAAATACACTCTCACTATTTTTGAAAATATATTATTTTTGAAAATATATTCTTCCATAAGTGTGTTGATTATATAGGATAGAAAAGTATAGCGAAGCACATTATTTTTTTGTATTTAATAACCTGTAGACGATGGATTTCTTTTAGAAAACCATCATCAGGCCAGCTAAAATATACAGAAGGAAGACATCAAAAACATACAAATATTTACGTTCTACGAATTTATGTTAATTTAAATTTTTACGTAAAGGTTGTTAAATGAGATAGTGAATGTAACCTACCGTCAAAAATGTGTTAACTGAAGTATGTATGAGTATTTTAGATGAAGAGTTCAATTCCTGGACTTATTTAAAACTGAATTTGAACATATCATTACGTATTCCTCAATATAAATCTGTTGTATTCAATCAAAGTGAACTCGAAAGGTGTGGAATATGGAATATAAAGGACCAGAAAAAGGAAACAGAAAACGCGGCTCTATGAAGTGATTTGGACTCTCAAAAACTGTTGTAATTTAAACGTATGTATGGTTTTGTGAATAGATCTATAAGCTTAAATACACTCTTATTATTGAACTCTGGTATGTCGTTTAAGAGATTTTGAACGTTTTCACTTTTCAGTGTTGTCTTTTCATAGTAAAACTACCATTGACGGTAGGTCTGCCTTTTGTATATTTTAGCTGGTCTGATGATGGTTTTCTAACCGAAACCGATCGACTGCAGATTATTAGATATTTTTAAAGAATAGCGTGTTTTTCTGTTCTACACTATTACTAATGCATTTTTTAACCACCACTTATGTGATTTAGTAATATATAGGTGAAATAAAATTTTATCGAAATTTATCACTTCTTACTTTTATCGGTTCATCGAAATATTTATATTTGTAGAACTTATCGTACAATTTGAAATAAATATAAATACAGCGAAATATCTTTTGCTGATAACTAAATATAAATAAATAATATAATTTTTTTCAGAATATTTTACGCCGCAGATTATTTTCAAGTTGTGATTGCATTGTAACAAGTAATCAATTTAACTCAGATCGTTATCGGTAGTATATCGTTGACGTTTTAAATGTCTTTCACAATCAGAAAGCGTGCAAACTGTAGATTGTATTCCAAGATTATCACTTATTATTGATTAATTTATCACTCGATTCATCGTAAGTTTGACTCCTAAATTTTTAAGTCGTATTTTCCTCGAAAATAATAGACTGAGTTTTCCTTATGACTATTAATTACGTGCTATTTAGTCCAATATCAACAGTCAGGTCTGTTGATATTAGATGGAAAGGGAACCATATAAACCTTCACCCACGTAATGTACAAAATAGGTTTAAAATATTTGAATGTTGGATTTGTCTTTAAAAAGATATTACTTGTAATTTTGGAGATCACATGTTCTAAACTATTCTTTCTTTTTAGAAAAATTGAAAATTCTAGATGTTTAGATTTTGTCTAAGAAGATGAGTTGTTGTGGTTAGAGTTTGTTTGTTGAATTATTTTGTTTTGATTTATGTTGATTCTTAGAAAAATTAAAGAATTAAATCTGCGTATATTGAACTCAAATGTTTGATATCTGTTCTATCATTTACGACTTTATTTAAATTTTTTTGAATATGTAACATTTCTAAAATTTCACTGCGTTTTTGATCTTTTTCTATTTCTAAAATTTTGGTGCTATTATGTTGAAAGTATGATTCTCATTGTTTTTATGTTTTATTAGTGCTGTGGTTTGTGTTCTGGTATATTTGTGTGCTTTTAATCTTTCTTCTAAATTTTGAAAAGTTTGTCCTATATATGATTTATTACAGTTATTACAGGGTATACTATAAACAACAATAAATAAAGTCGTAAATGATAGAACAGATATCAAACATTTGAGTTCAATATACTCAGATTTAATTTTTTAATTTTTCTAAGAAACAACATAAATCAAAACAAAATAATTCAACAAACAAACTCTAATCATAACAACCCATCTTCTTAGACAAAATCTAAACATCTAGAATTTTCAATTTTTCTAAAAAGAAAGTACCTATAGTTTGGAACATGTGATCTCCAAAATTACAAGTAATGTCTTTTTAAAGACAACAATCAAATATTTCAAACCTATTTTGTACATTACGTGGGTGAAGGTTTCTGTGGTTCCCTACCCATCTAATATCAACAGACCTGCCTTTTGATATTGGACTAAATAGCACGTAATTAATAACTGAAGACGGCCACAGCCGCAATGAGAAATTTTGTAAAAAAAGATAAATAGTACCCTATTCTTTGACTTTTCAAAATCAAAATAATTTGAACCTATTTCGAACATAACGTGGGTAAAGGTTTCTGTGGTTTCCCTTACCATCTAATAATAACAGATTTGAATGTTAATATTGGACTGAATAGCACGTAATAAATAACAGAGAACGGCCACAGCCGAAAAATTTTGATGAAATATAGTAGTCTTTTTTAACTATTCAAATTTTTTCAAATCAATAAATGTCAAAGGAATTTCAATTTTTTCAAAAGTTTTGATAAAGCCACGAATGTCGTGGCGAAACGTCAACTTTTTAATAAAATCGAGTTTTTTGAGATTCAACAAGCCTGTTATTGCTAATAATTATCAGGAGATTAGAAATAGTTCACAGGCAACAACATATATATATATACATGCATAGGTATATATAATTATTATTATAATGATCAAGAAAATTTGGCAAAGGCTACACATTCATATTCCAAAATGAATCAAAGTAATTAGTATTATCTTAGATAACATAGTTTTCTCAAAAAAATATAAAATTATTCTATATATAGGAATTTTCACAGAATAAAAGAAATCTCAACGTTATCTCGTGAAACAAAACGAAACATGAGCTCCATAAAATATATGTCATTTATTCTGGGAAATTAATTTTTGAACTTCGATAAAAATAGAAGAAACATAAGTGATAGAAATGATTAAATCTAGTATGGCGCAGTTGCCACAATATCGAAATTCTAACTGGTTGTCGTATATAACCTACTTTCTTTAGTGGTAATTTCCTCAAAAATGTCACGAAACACACAATATTATAATATCGTCCAAGAAATAATGCTGCCGCGTGGGGCAGTTGTTGATATTCATCTCTCCTTTCCTCTATAAGACTCCGATTCAACAATTTTCTTATCTTTTTCGGAATGTTAAACTCTCTAATGAAAGCTTTAATTTGCTTGATAACGATAACGTCTATCATGCATAAACCGTATGAGTACTTGTCTATATAGTTTACAAATTCACATTCACAGTACATATTTCCATTTTTCAAGGATTTACAGTAAATAAAATTTCAAACAGTTCCATTACAAAAATTGTTGTTGAATAATAAATATTTGGACCATGGACGCATGAATGATTGAGTTAAAGAGTATTAGATTTATAAAGCTACAGTTCCACCGGAGGAATATTGAGGAACATTTTGTTGCTGAATGTTTCCCCTTGTTGCCAAGGGTAGACACTTATGGCAACATACATAAATTTCTTGTTTCCACTGAAGCAACTGAAATTAATAATAGGAGCATATTATTTAGTAGAAACAATCAACATTTGATGCCGAGACATAAAGAAATTTCAAGGAACATTTTGGAACATTTACGGAAACAAGCAACAGCAACAAAAATGTTCCTCGATGTTCCTCTGATGGAAACGTAGCTATATATTTATTCGTTTTCGTACTTCACTGCAATCTGCGACACGAATGTTTACTAGTTGTATTCTCAATACGTTTCCACTCCGATAGCAACCCGGAATTTTTTGCACGTTTCCTATTTTCTTTTGAAATTTACCTCTCAAAATGGAAACAGTCAACATTTGTTGCCGAAACAAAGAAATTTTAAGGAACATTTTGGAATAGAATCCAAAGAAACTTCGTTTTTTTTTATAATCTTTCGGATATTTTTGACAAATTTACAGATTTTGTTTCGACAAAAATCTAGTTTATTAGTATGAACCCGTAACAGACTTTTCTTTAAAAAATGAGTAGAATTAGTCATTACCTTTCAATGGAAATTCTACTGAATTAATCGTTATTTAACAAAATTGTAATTGAACCTTTAATATTTGTAAATGTATTAAAATATTGAAATCATAAACCGACAAGAGGTGTCATGGAACATCATGCTTCAAAACAAATAATATCCATATACGAATACGTTACGCGCACGCTTAGCAACACTGTCGTGTTAGTCGTGTCGGACACAGTTTTTGGCCTTTCATTCGTCAAGTGTCTGGTGTGCGATAAGGAACTTCGTAACAATATCAAATGAGGTCTTAAATTTCGAATTCACAGTTATAACATGTCATAATCTTATATAAATAGAGATAAATATTGAATTTCCCATAATGTAACTGAATAATCTTATGACGTGTTTCGGTACACTGTATCATCGTCAGATATAAAGAGGACCTAATTTAGTTACTCTGTGCATTTGTGTAATGTAACGGATTAAACGTTATTTTATTGTATATCAAACTTCAAAGTTTTCGATTTTCACTATATTTTGTTAGCATGACAATTATTGTTTCTCCAAACATGGCTTCTTCAGATGAATAGTACATACAGTGGCACCGACTCCTAAGGGCCTCAGGGGGCACGAGCCCCCTCGAAAATTTAGTTGGGGGGGCTCTGCCCCCCAATAATTTGAGAAAATTGTTAGTTATATCATGCTTAGTAAAATCACAAAATTATGTTGGCATTCTTCATTTTAGTCATTTACTAATTTAGAGCAATATTGAAAATCTTTATGAAATAGAGAATTAAATACATACAGAATGTTAAATTTTCAGTTTCGAAATAAGTATTAGTACTAGTTTAGTACTGTATTACTATATTACCAGAGTACTGTATTATTTATTTTCAAATAATCACATATTTTTCTATTCATATTTTATAAAACTCAAATATTTTTAAAGCATTAACTTTGAAATATTGTTTTTATTTAATGAACCCTGAGACTTATTCAAAGTATGCTTAAATTAGCTATTTCACTTATTAATCACTTATTACTGTGCGACAGCAATATTTATTGTTTAATTCTTTTGATGATAGTTTAGGATTTATTAAAATATAATTTCAGTCTTTTCAGAGCTATATATTCACTGTTCTGTAATAGTCTCAAAGCATAATTATTACTCTAAATTAAATTAGCTTTTTACGAAAATACCGTGTGTGATCATATGACTCTAAAATGCTTAAAAAAAACTTTAAAAATGGAAAATTTCCCGCGGTATGGCCCCCCCCCCCCCAATATTTTTTATAAGTCGGCGCCTCTGAGTACATACTAACTTTTACAACAAGAATATTGAAAGACGAAGGAAGATAATATACAATAAGAATGGGGAAAACCTAAACGTAATCTCTTAGCAGGTAGATAGTACAAACTGTTAATGACACAAAAGAAGGAAAAAGTAGATTCTCCTCATCTCCTGGAACATAATCATATTTTCAATAGTGAATTTGAATTATTAAATATAGAAAAGAAAGGCTATAAACTCAATTTATTAGAAGCTTTTGAAATCAATAGTATGAAACAATCCAATACCTAATTTGTTAAATGACCAATTAGATATGAATAATTTACCGTTGTTAAATCTTTTCTAAATGTAATATTAAATATTTATACTTGTGTTTTTATCCCATGTCATTAACTGTTTGTACTATCTACCTGCTAAGAGATTACGTTTAGGTTTTTCCATATTCCTAACCCCTTGTTGCATCATGTGCCAAATATGGCACAAACCAATGTTTTACACCTCTTCAATACATATGTCAGAGAAATATAACCCCATATGCATGAATTACCATTTCAGGCACATACAAACATACTTCCAAACTGTTCATGACATAAAAGAAGTTACGACAAGGATTTTACTCATGCATCACATCTGGAACATAATCATATGTTTAATAGTGACTTTGAAATATAGTTTTGAGTTAATCCACATAACTTTCTACCTAATAAAAATCGTTTTTGTAAAAAATATACTTCAATTAACTGCCTTATATTGTTAAGTACTCGTATTTTTGATTGACATTTTTTATCTAAAATTTACTTTGTGCCATATATGGAACATTATGCAGACTTGACCATATCTGCAGATTATGAATTTAGAAAATGTGAAAGAAATCTTTTTCTGATATATCATGGCTTATGGACAAAAAAATGTAGTTATACATAATTTTAGTGAAGACAGCATATTAGATGAAGATGAAATATTGGTTATATATGTTATGATAATAAATACGGTTGCAGAAGATAAGAGAGACTTTATTATTTCTCTATTGATTGACAACTGTCATTCATAGTCACTAGATATAACTACATAATATAACAATATAAGATATTTTTAGTTTATTGCACGCTGTTCTTTATTTGGCACAAACCATTTTTTTTTTGACAAAGAATATTGTATTTTATTTTTTATATATTTTCCTGATATGTCTTTTTCCAACTGTAACTTTAAGGGGTCAATTGTATATTCCCTTCATTCATCTCTCAATATTCTTGTTGTAAAAGTTAGTATGTACTATACATCTGAAGAAGCCACTGTGTTTGGCAAAACAATTGTCATGTTAACAAAATATACTGAAAATCGAAAACTGTGAAGTTTTATTTACAATATTATAATGGATTTTCATCAAATATCGGCCCAATCAATCAGTTATTTAAACGATTATTTAGTTATCGACAAAGATTTTTTAGTTTTTTCTCTATGGACCTACATCTTATCGCCGCTTCCGTACGGCTTATGGGCTTGCAAATATTGTATATTAACCATCTACTTATAGCATATGTGAGTCAGATATAAAAATTAGAAAATATCATAATTATATTTCGTCATTTCGTTATTTATATGAGATTCAAAAAAATCCATTGCAATGAATTACTTCATATTTCCGCCTCGGAAGTAATCTATACTTCAATATTAAGGTTCGACATTCACCTTTTACAGCCTTCGAATTTAAAACAATACTATTCCTTCCTGTGTAGATACTGCCCAATTTCGATCCCAAATTTCAATACAAAGAGTTGTGAACAAATGGATTTTGTATGTTTTATTGTGTTCACACTGTAACAACTGACGTCATTTTAGTTTTTTTTACCATTATAACTCAGTTCATTGACCTTTATGTTAACAATATTGTTAGGAAATATATAATATAATCGCATGCCTCATTTGATCTCATGGTGAATTACATCATATTGCGATATATTACGTTGAAGCATAGTTTTATGGTACTTACGCAGTTTTCTATACGTGGAAACCCGCACACATATTTGATAAAGACCCAATTTCGAAACACATGAAATTTCTACATCAAAATTGCCCCTTCCTAATAGTCCCCTGTCCAAAAGTCTACGTCATAAAACATCCGGTTCATTTATAATTTATTTGAAAGGATATATACCAAAGAATATTAAACTGATGGTCTGCCTAAGCTCATCCTGGCGGGACATAGTTAATGAACGTAATTTATTTGGCAAAAACTGGTACGTCACCTACGTAACAAAACATTCGGCTGAAATTTAAACACATTATAGAAAAATATTAGTTATTTGAAACTGTCTTGGTCTGCCAAGCTTCACCCTGGCGGAAGTGCTCGGCAGACCACCCTAAAGCGGTGACAACTACTGTCAAATTGGTTGTTCTCAGTCATTCCAGATCATAGATTGACAAGAAAGAATGTATGATAAATCCTCGGAACATTCCATTACCGCTGATTGTCAGTATATAAGCTGCAAATCGTGAAAGAATGAATTTTTATGTTTTATGTTGACTGTGATTTGTTTTAAAAAAAGCATATAAAGGTTACTCTTTGGATGTGCCTGGTTTACCACCGCACAATTTACAACTTAAGGTTGGCTCGGTAGTCATTATGATTCGGAATCTAAACCAATCTATGCAATGGAACGCGTTTGGTGATAAGAAAACTGATGATCAATGTTACTCTCATGACGCACTCTAAGAAAGATTCGGAGGTGAAAGAGTTCTCATTCCGAGGATTCCGATGATCCCAACCGATATGCCCTTTGAGTTTAAACGAATTCAATTTCCGATTCGTCTTGCATTCACCATGACCATTAACAAATCACAAGGCCAATTCTTGAGTGTTGATTGTCTCATTTCAGAAAATGCATATTTTTCTCATGGTCTATTTTACGTGGTATGTTCATGTGTCAAACCATCTCCTTTATTTATTCTTGCGCCTGATAACAAGAAAAATAAATGCTATGCAGCATAATATATTTCATCATGGCAAATGTCTTGCCGACACGCCATTGAAATACTTGATTAGTGGTGGTAAGCCAAGCACATCCAAAGAGTAACCTTTATATGATTTTTTTCAAAACAAATCACAGTCAACATAAAATTAAAAAAATCACTCTTTCGCGATTTACAGCTTATATAATGACAAGCAGCGGTAATGGAATGTTCCGAGGATTTATCATACATTCTTTCTTGTCAATATATGATCTGGAATGACTGAGAACAACCAATTTGACAGTAGTTGTCACCGCTTTAGGGTTGTCTGCCGAGCACTTCCGCCAGGGTGATGCTTGGCAGACCAAGACAATTTGAAATAACTGATATTTATCTATAATGTGTTTAAATTCCAGCCCGATGTTTTGTTACGTAGGTGACGTACCAGTTTTTGCCAAATAAATTACGTTCATTAACTATGACCCGCCAGTATGAGCTTAGGCAGACCAACGGTTTCATCTTTGTTAGGAAAAACATGCACATGTTCTCGACTAATCAGGACGGTTATGCTGATAACATGGTCATATCCACCAGAAGTAGAGAAGAACTCCGGATCCCTTTACATAATTCCACGTTTTTTGAAAAAGGTGCTTATTATCGGGGTATTAAGGCCTATAATCTCTTACCCGCTGATATTAGGAATGTGGAGGGAATTGATAGGTTCAAAAGGGCAGCCTCAAGATTTGTAAAAAACAAATGCTTATATTCCTTTAACTTTTAAGTTGTTATCTGGATGTTTGTCGGTATTGTTGTGGTATTTTCTTTTTATTGTTGGTTGTGTAGTACAACCTTTTTATATCATGTATATTTAAACCTAATTGTTGTAATAATTTGTTATTTTGTCAAATTTTACATACTCATAAGCTGTTGTGACGTTGCTTTTTTCAAATTTTTGAATTGTGTTAGCAAGAAGAAAATAAATAAATAAATAACCCAGGATCCGAACCCAGCACACATGCTTCACAGCCGGTCAATCAACCAGTGCTTCACAATTCGTGTGTCAAAGGTCTATTATTCTCGAGAAAAATACGACTAAGAACATTACATATTATGACTATCACTTTCTATTCTCTACTCTACCTGCTCGTATGATTTATAAATAACCTAATTATCATCCTCTTGTTTAAATAGTACGTGATAACTGTCTCATTCCATAGTCTACTTCCACAGCACGTGTTGACTCAGTTGAATTATATTGACCTCTTCATTATGAATAATCTCTTCATGGAGCGTTCTAGTACGATATTACGCTTGACGTATTTACCAGGAAGATATAATTTCTAAAAATGGCTTGGATAATTTCTGCTTCCGTTTTTGGAATGAATGTATCACGGATATATACGGATGAAACATTTTGGGTGATAAGATTCATTATGATGTTGCATAATTTTTTGTAGAAATTTCAATATGTATTGAAAAAGGAAAATTTTTCAGAATTATAAAGATTTTAAATTATAAGGGCGTGAGACAATTTGTTACACTGTACAAAAACAAAATAATATTTCAAAAAAAAACAGAAAATGCAACAAACAGTTTTCAAAGAAATTTTGTTGAAACAGTTAGCGTATATACTTGATCAGTTTTTGAACTATAATAATGACATTTAGTTAAACATCAAATTTGAAAAAAATATCAGCATTCGATTTTTTTCATATTCATACGCACAAAAATTTAATTATTAATATAATATACTTTAATTTTCAGGTAAAAATAAGGGTCTTCTTCATGTAGGTACACTTTTTCTCGAAAGCGAATATTAAGGAAGATACAACCCATCAAAGAGGTAAATTGATAACCCAATTTTTTCGAATTTCTTCCAAATTGTTTTGATTGAAAATATCAAAGCAAAAGTGATTATAAGACATCAGTGTAATTAATTTTATGTCACCACCTACCCCATACCTCATTAATACAGGGTTGTTTTGAATGGTAAGTGAGGGTTTTTATGTTCACATTAATTTTTCAAAAAATACTCTAAAGATTGTTTCCTAAGACTATTCTCCTCTTATAATTCAGAGAATATGTGACATTAGAGTGTCGTTCATAATACTAGTCAGTCTCTATTCCAAGGTCTACTTGATATATTGAAGAAATGTAAGGATAACAGTAAAATGCACGCTTATATTCTAGTTCAAATAACTCGAAAATGATGATATTTATCGAGATGCTTCAAGAGTTCCTTTTTTGCGTAGTCCATAATCCAAGGAAACAATCTTTTGAATGTTTTGAAAATTAATGGAAAATAAAAAAATATGACATAATAACCCTAACTTACCATTCAAAACTACCCGTTATTCATAAGGGGTGGAGTAGGTGGTGACATAAAATTAATTATACGAATGTCTTATAATCGCTGCTACAATATGAACTTCGTAATCAAAACCGTTTGTAGGATATTCAAAAAAATAGGGAATTCAATTTACCCTTTTGAAAGGTTGTATCTTTCTTTTCATTCGCTTTTGAGAAAAAGTGTACATGAAGAAGTACCCTTATTTTTGGACGAACTATCTCCTTTAAAAATTAATGTATAAAATTTTGGACCACTTTGTATATATGTATTACGCATCACAAAAAATATAGGACTGCCCAAATATGTATATAGAATGACCCTAAACATAAATAATTTGGCAATTGCTTTTTTCAGACGTTTGTCCTAATCTTCGTGGGACAAAGGATAGCGAAGAACCTGTAGTTCTTGAACTAATAGTTTTAGACCACAACTATGATAGTTTGTTGAATTCGGTTTCTCGGAAGAAAAATAGTAATGCTAAAATATACAGGTTGTCCCATTAATAATTTTGAATCTGATGTCACGTGACCGACAAAAAAAAGCTCAATAAACTTCAAATAAACGATTTTAAAATCACATTTTGTTCGAGTAAAAAGAGAAATATTTCTGATTCAACAAATAATCAGCTTCCGTAACGGCTGAAGTAAGAAAGAGGTGCCAGACGTGCATTAGGAACAAGGGAGAACAGTTCGAACAAAATTTATAACTAGAGAACAGTTATATATCAAATTATTGTTAGTAGTTTAACTTTTGTTCAAATAAACGATCATAAAAATAAAATTGTTTTCCTCACTAAGACCGAACGTTTTCCGTCTTTCTGAAGGAATATCCGCAATTTGAAGCAGAAACGATTTTTTCTTATCAATATGTAGCACACCGTTAAAAAGTTTATTAAGTAAAGAAGTTTTTAAAGGAGAGTGAAGCTCTTAATTGTTGTTACTTTATTCAACATTGAATTTTTAAGTTGATTCTTTTTCACAAAATCACTAATTTTGTGGAATAAAAATCCTCGTATGCGCCTTTGGTACCAACAGTTGTAATGAAAACTATTAACTATTTGAACAAGCACACACCACAGAATAATCAGTTGAAAAAATTGTACTGTTACAGGTATTAATACAAAACTTATGAGGGTTTAAAGGTGGAATGTTGGGAAAATTGAGAAAAAAATTTAATCAATTATATCTCCTCAACTGTGAGTCTTAGGACCCAGGGTCCAAAGAGAAAAGGTAATAAATGACCCCAACAATACCCTAAAAAATGTTGGTGCTTCATGTGCCGAACGCCCTGTATATATAAATATTTAATATATCAATATATAATATATTTATGGAATGAAATAAATTATGCAGATATCCAAACTACCGGAAAGAAAATTCCTACAAAAAAAATTCGGTTTCAGTTTTGATCAAAATAATACCCGCATGAAAATAAATATGTTATTTCAACTGACTTGGCCTAGTACGTGATTTTGATAAGTGAACTAATTTCAAATAATGCTTATTCAAATGATTCTCTTATGATGCATGTGTTGACCCAATTCTGGACAATTGATAAGTAAAGTATAGTTATTATGTTAGTTAAACCTTCCAAGAGAACTAATATTCACTAAGAATAGATCATATTATAAAAGTATAAATTCATTGTTTTTCAGAATACATTTTCTAAAAGAGAAAGTTTTTGTTATCTGTGAGAATTAGTCATTTGTATTTTGAATGGACTATTGTTTAGTATTTAAATAATTCACATCTATCACAGCCAACTAAGTATTCTGAACTCATATTAATTAATGCTAGTGCACTTAAATTTTGAATTAATATTGATTGATTGATGACTCTGTTGTATACAAAGGAGGAAACAATTTTGAAAATCAAATCATGAAAAATATACAAGTTGACCTTGGTCAATTTATTATATTACATAAAGTGAACAAGGAAAATTCTTTAATAATTTGAAAAATTATCAAACAACTTTCGAAGGTAGCTGGTTTGTATATTTTTCATGATTTGATATATTACGAAAATCGCAACAAGTATTTTTATGGAGCGCACTCTCGTGAGTATGTCCATAGTTTTTAAAAAAGCTATCTTAGCGTGCTTTGGAATCACATACTTCACAGTTACAGAGTAGACATTTCATGTCAGACAGGAAGCATGTATTCTCGCGAAGAGATTCTGCATTTTCGATCTAAGCGGCTGTGTTGCCAATTTGGCATTTTTATGTCTAAATTTGGCATATTTCTATGATGCTTAGCATATTTTTAAACGATTTGGCATGTTAGCATATTTTTTAGCATTTTTTCATCCAGTAAATCTGTAAGCGAATCAATTTATTCTCTATCTAATTCGAAAAATACTTATTCTGGGGTCGCATAATCTTTTTTCCTAGCTATCGCCGTTGCTTCTGTCTATGATTTTGTCTATGCTCGAAGAGAACTTTACTGTCAGCGTTGCCGTTTGTAACATAATTATCGAATTATAACACAATTTTTCCTCAAAATTTTTCTTACAAATAATTCTAGCATGATAGATCATTTGAAAATATTTTTAAACTAGAGATTGTTGACATCCAAGTTTACAAATCCATACCATGAATTTTATTAAATTGGATTTTCCCGCTGTCATCCAGTTCATCATAGAACTTTTTATCTTTTATGATTACGGAATTTCCAACATATGGGATAAGGAGGAATAAAAATATATATATATATATATATATATATATATATATATATATATATATATATATATATATATATATATATATATATATATATATTTCTATTCCTCCTAAGTTTTAATTTAATTATTATGAGGAAAGCAGCTTTTGTGTATATTTTCGAAGTGTTTTTAGTTGTCTGGTTGTAACATAATTATTTTTTCATGAATTCAATTAATTTATTTCTGAATGTGTTTTTATTTTTTATGTGTGTATTTAATTATTTATTGTGAACGGCTTTATTGCATTGTTAGTCTTAGTTGTTTGTGAATTTTTGTGTACCTAGTGTTTATACAAAATGCCTCCCAAGTATAATCAAAATTATCGAACAGAATGGAACAGCATGCACGTCATCAGCTGTACCTATATCTTCACCAGTGAATGAAAGCTTGTTAATTGACTAGGATATTGATATTTTGTTCAATTAAAATAAAAAACTATCCTTTTGGCATTTTTTTCTAGCATTTTTTATGTAATCTTCCAAATGTTTAGCATTTTTTTGGCATATTTTTCAGAATATTTAGCATTAAACTTGGCAACACTGCTAAGCGGTGAATTGTTGGTTTCCAATATCCTTGGTGGAGGGCGCTCTGGGTTGTTATCCAGACAGTAGTCCCGACCGCGATTTGTACTGAGGAACAATTAGAAATTTGTTAATTCACTTTAAGTCATATAAGCTGTACTGATAAGATCTAATAAGATCGAAACAGCAGTACATCGTCGGATTATGAATGTAGAATTTGTGTCGCGGAATACATATATATTCAACTCTCTTGGAAAGTTCATAATTTTTCAAATGATTGAAGAATTTTCCTTGTACACTTTATGTAAAACTATTTTGATATAATACAAAAAACGGGTCTTTGCTTATGCTTCTTCCCATAAAAAATTTAAGAATTAAAGATTTCAGAATAAACTATTATTAAGTTATAAAGGATAAAACGATCATTGGCACATTATTATCATTCAAACTACAATGTTTTAATCAATTTCCATCAACTTTATCGTATCGCATTATAATCACGTAATGAAAAAATGTAACACGTATCACATCATCAGATTTTGCATTTTACGATTCACGATTCATTCAAAATTATTGGCTACACTTATCAAACAATATGATCTTGCTTATCAAAGTTGAGTACCTACCTATGTTTTTGTATAAAAAGGAGCGAAAGAAAACTTGTGTAGTTTTTGCTTTGTTGTCTTCTTCAGCTCACATTCATCAAAATGTCACCAATATCTGCATCACGTAATAGTCAAAATGAAAATGGTAAGTATATTAGTTGTGAATAATACATTTTCTATTAATATTGTTAGAAAAACACATTTATTTAATTGTTTCCGTAAATGTTCCTTAAAATTTCTTTATGTTTCGGCAACAAATGTTGATCGTTTCTACTGAATATAATATACAACTTTTGACAATTTTAGATGCTTCAGTATAAACAAGAAATTTACGTATGTTGCCATAAGTTTCTACCCTTGGCAACAAGGAGAAACATTCCTCCGGTGGAACTGTAGCTTTAGACACGTTGGCATCATCAGAGAGAACTGAATACTGAAATCTTGTAGGCTTTAGCACCTATAAGAAATGATTACAACAAGAAATTAAACAGTATTGGATAGCTGATACTTCGAGAAAAATTATACAAACTACTTCATTTCATAATATTTTTTCTGCTTTAAAATGTAGTAGTATTACGAAGCTGCAGTAGCAAACATTCAGATAAAAATAGTAACACAAAATAAAGTATATTGTTCCTCATTTATTTTAAGATATATTATCACAAAGTAACGGAGAAATCCTTCCAATATTTGTACAAACTACATCCAATATTAAATATCTTCACCACGGGAAAAGTTTTAAGTCTATTTGTTCATTCAATAGATTATCAGCATTCTTATAGCTGTTTATTTCTAGGGCTTTCCAAAAGTTCATTTAAAATCCTTTATTATCTCTATGCTATGTAAAATATGAATATCTGTTTTGAATGAATTATTCTCATCTGAAAAATAAGTGTGTTCTTTGATTCTTCTTGCGAAGTTTCTATGTGTTCTACCGATATACATGGTGTTACAATCACCACATGACAATTTATAGACACCCTATTCTGAGAATTTATCTGGTTTTGGTTAATTGTTCTTTATAAATTGGATTAAAGAGTTGTTCGTACGGTATGCCATGTTGATATTATAATGTGAAAACTGGATGTCAATTTTCCACTAGGTTAACCTATATACGTTAAAATATTGGACTTATAATATCGCTCTTTTCTTCTTTTTGTTGATATATTCAATTAATTTTAGATATAATCAGATATAATTCAATTTCAGATACCAGAGCCAGTAAAATTGAAAATGTAACAACTGTAGTGAACAGGGAAAAAAATATGCCAGATTTGACTGATGCCTACAAAACAATTATAAGTTCATTAGGAGAAGATGCAAACAGGGAAGGGCTTCTCAAAACGCCCGAAAGAGCCAGTAAAGCCATGCTCTTTTTCACAAAAGGATATCAACAGAGTGTAGAAGGTATTGATATTTTTTTTTCGAATATAGATATATATATATATATATATATATATATATATATATATATATATATATATATATATATATATATATATATATATATATATATATATATATATTTATTGCTTCAGATTTAATTTTATTTAAAAAATAAGATTAATATACAATCTGGCAATGTCATTATCTCACAAATTGAGTTATTGTATCAATGATAAACTTCAATATACTTACGCTATAAGTATGCATCTTGAGTACATAAATATATGTAATCCTAATTTAAAATACATTGTATAAAGAAGTTATTTCCGTTTCATAACTCACACTCTTAGAACATCATATTACAACACATTCTACCAATCAATAAAATATTTGATAGGGAGGCCTCGGTCAACACTTAGGAATAATTAAAATAGGAATAAAATACAGACTTGGTTCAATTTTCACTATAATAAAAATAACATATAAAATAACTCTACATATATTCCAAGCTAACGAAGAGTTAAAACTACTCTACTTTTTATATTCATTATTTCATTATATATTTGATGATATTCATTAATAAATTTTATTTATAATATTCTCAATTTTTTTAATTCTATTTTCTTGTTCATTCTGATTCACTACATAGATATAGAAGAAAAAAGAGTGAGTATATTTATAAAAAGATTGTTTATCAAATCAATAACTGAAAAAATTTCTTAATATTTATTTCGGTTAGTTTTTTGAATAGAAAATTGGTTTATGTTTTTCTAAAATCATATTTACGTTTTCCCCAAATTCTCCAATTTGTTCAGATTTTCATGATAATTCAATGAGAAAATCAATACAAAATCATTTCAATTCATCATTTCATTTCTTTCAGAACAATCAAAACTTGTTATTGTACCATCAAAAATTTCGAAATATCCCGGAAAAAAAAATCTTCATGTGATATCATTTGTATAATGGTGGTATGTATACCTACTTCTGTTGGGTAACGATTTCAAATCAATAATTTTTTTTTTCATTTGAGAACCATTTTTTAAAATTTATCACCATTCAACAAGAAAAAACATATTGGAGATAAATCTTGATTAAACTAGTTATCTTCAAATATTTTTATCACAAAATCCGTCAGATCGTATGATGAAGTGAATTTTTAATAAGATTAAGGCAAATTATCTCGTAAACATGAAAAGTAGATTAGATACAATTTGTTACGTGAATCGAATGAAAAATGGACTGAAATAACTTTTTGAAAAAGATTCGAATATAATTAAGTAGTAATACAATTCAATAGAAAAATTAACGATATGAAATGATAAAACTTTACTTCCTCTCTAAAAAAATTTCCCTGATGAAGATAATTCAAGGTTTTTTCATTATACTCATAAAGCATTTACTATCAAGTACCATTAATATTAAAGAAATAAAATATAATTTATAAAAAAAAGAACTGTGAAAAACAATGGATTATTGTCTTTCGCTTCAATTTCAATGCTCATAAAATACAGCTAAATAAACCTTCTTGGCACCCTGATAAGAAAAACTTATTGTATACTATGTTTAAAAATTACTGGTTCAGATGGATACTCCGCAGCTAATTTTCATTGAGTAGTCGTTAAACAAATATGTTTTCTGTAGTAGTAAGTACACAGATTCAATTCGATTTGTTATATCCTCAATAAACTTGTTCATTTTTCAGAGGTTCTCAACGACGCCGTTTTCACTGAAGATCACGATGAGATGGTTCTAGTCAAAGATATAGAAATGTTCTCCATGTGCGAACACCACATGGTTCCCTTTTACGGTAAAGTTTCCATCGCATATATGCCACAAGGAAGGATCTTAGGCCTGAGCAAATTAGCTAGAATCGTGGAAATATTCTCCAGGCGGTTACAAGTCCAGGAAAGACTGACAAAACAAATTGCCCAAGCAGTATTCGACGCAGTCAATCCTGCTGGAGTTGCAGTATATATTGAAGGAGTGTAAGTATTCTCAAAAATTTGTATAACATATATTACAATCTGAACACATTTAATTTTAAGAAGAAATTCGAATTCATTTACTACACTCACAGGCAAATAATCAATTTAGAGGTTTGATTAAGATGTATGGTGAAAACTTCATTGCTTGAATGAATGAAAATTCTGTAAAAGGATTTGCTTCTCTTTGATCCAGAAGTTGAATTTAGAATTATGACCATGAAACAAAGTTTCAAACACGAATTAACATTAAGTGTTCTCCTTTATTATTTACAGTCACATGTGCATGGTGATGAGAGGAGTCCAAAAAATCAAAAGCAGTACCATTACATCAACAACCCTAGGATCATTCAAGGACAATCCAGAACTCAGAAAGGAGTTTTTCGATCAAGTTCAATATTGACAGAACGTAGCGAAATTCACATGTTATGGATCTAAAAATCTCCCAATTAAATGTTATTTTTTACACTTATTATTTTTTATTATTATCAAAAATAGAATAATTGAACCTAACCCAACAAACATATGAAAATAATATCTCATTAAATTTGAAATTGAACTTGAAATAAGGTGAAATTTAAATATTTTTAATTCTGAAGGAATTTCAAAGATATTTATTCAAAATAATTGCTGTCATTCCAAAAATAATGTAAGATATTATAAATGTATTTCAAAATTTTTTATTTATATAAATATATATATATATATATATATATATATATATATATATATATATATATATATATATATATATATATATATATATATATATATATATATATATGTATACATATATATATATATATATATATATATATATATATATATATATATATACAACAACAAACTATATATATTATATATTATATATATATATATATATATATATATATATATATATATATATATATATATATATATATATATTTATTTATATATATATAGAGAATCAACCACCCAAGTGTTTTAGTTTATAGTTGATTTATAATGAACAATGGTCCACCAAGTACCTGTTTATAATATAAGTATAGATAAGGAAAGATATATAAAGTAATTTCAAATTTAGCGTCCACAAAAATAGTTACTTTCAACATCTGAAAAATTTCGATTGGACAGAACGGCAACGCTGTCTAAAGTGTAGTCAGTACTCCATAGATTTTGCCAGATTTCTAACTAAAAAATTTGACGGTAAATTGACTTTGACAAAAAATGGAAAAGTGAAGATTCCAATTTTAAATTCTAAGAAACATAAATCAAAGGCACCGCTGTTGTCGGCAACCCCTTGATAAACTCAATTCCTGGAACGGCGAAATTCCTCAAAGGAACATCAAAGTCGGCGCAAAGATTTCTATATCTTTTGAAGTAACTATTTGCCGACTATCTCCCAGATTGGCAAATCAAGACACCACGCTCGCCATCTACCGAGAAATTTAAGGGATAATTTTACCTACTTCATGTATATCTATTTGAATGAGAATTCAAGAAAAACAATGGTTTTTGAAGATTTGCCTGTAATCATTTAAAAACAAGTGTTTTTATTTTTTGTTTTGACTTGTTTTCATCAGAAATGTTTTATGGGATTCATTATTCAGAGGGTTATTTCCAATAACTCTTTATGCTACAGGCACATTTATTCATTTCGATTGACTTGAAAAAAATTCATACTTGGAATGAAGAATAAGTAAATTTGTCGTAGAAATTAATTCCAATACATATTTTTATTACGTTTTACTCATTTATATTGTAGTTATCGAGAGTCATAAAAAAAAATAAAATAATAAAATATGTATTAAGTACCTCTATCAATCCATATCTTATTTTGATGAAATACAAAAAACAACGAAGTTACAGATAAACGATATAATACAGATTAACTCGAACGAATAAAATATTTTAGCAAAAAAAAATCGGTGAAGGAGAAACATAATTTATAAATTACAAACCAACAACAAAATTTTGGAGATATCAAAAAAAATTCATTATTATGAATTCTACAGAATGTAAAAAAAATTTTAAATAATTTAATTTTTTATTTCGATGTAGGAATACAATATCTACCATATATCAATCATTTTTACACTGGTTTTTCCAGTACCCAGACGCTACTATAGCTTGATGGGTTGGTTCTAAATGGAATAAGTATAGTTAGTTACTTACTGATTTTCTACATAAAAAATTCATCAATTATTGTTAATAGTATATCAAACATAAATAAAACATCGCCGAGAAAAAAATATGTAGTGATAATATAGTTGTATTAGTATATTATATTACAGTTGAAATCTTCATACAAAATGATTATAATTTTGTACTTTTTGCATATAGATACGTTAATATCTTGGTTTTTATAATGCCAACAAAAACCTCATGAGAAGAAGAAGAGCTTGTTCTTCTCATTCGAGAAATCAATTCATAAAAATGGCTGCGGGGAAAAAAGTTGATTCCAAAAAAAGGACTTACTCCACATCGATCAAACAAACGTTCAAATGCTCAGCCCTCTCACCTCAATTCTGAGGTGCTATGGAGATGAGCAACACCTTGAAAACCACGAAAAACATGAAATTTCTACATTATTTGTTACTACATTATTGCGGTTAAGACAAAGATTTGAAACCCACAAAGGTGCACTTTCATATAATGAACTCAATCCACGTATCAAATTTCAATTCACTACCCCCATGGACCCTCCGAAAAGTCATACAAAGCTGAAAAAAAGAAAAATTTCTACTAATGCTACTTCTTCCACCAATATTTGGAGATGCCAAAATTTTGACAGAAATCACCCAAATTTTATTCTGTCTCATGGACAATCCATATACCAAATTTCATTTAATTTAGTCGGATGTGGCTGTTGGAGTCGCCAAAATGTGCCTGGATAAACAAAAAATAAAATATATAAGTACACTATATATCTAATATCTTTTAACCTGTGAATTGAAAGAGAAGTGTCTTCATTGTAGAATAACTTTTTAGCATCCTTATGAAATCTGTAATGATAGATGAAAGCTTGGTAGGCAAGCTACAGAGATTTAGAGTGAGCATTTTGTGCAAAAAGTGTTAGAAGAAAACCAGCTCCACCATTGTTTATAAAATAGTTCCACATGATATAGTGATATGTTTTTCACTCGACTTTATCATTTATAACTTCGTTATTAACAATTTAATGAAAAAAATTTTTTTTAGTTTTCTGCTTATACAATTAAAACTATCAGAGTAATCGTGATGGTGTCAATAGACTTATTGTAGAAAATGAAAAGACGAAAAAAATGAGAGATAGGATGACTCGATCAGACCCTTAGTTTAAGAGAAAATCGGAAAAAACCGTCCAAAATACAGTTTTTTCAAAAATTTTTAACTTGGTTATTTTTTGAGTTCTACCGTAGATCCTCCGGCCAGTATTAGTTCTTGATATAAACTTCATTTGTGCGAAGATCAGGAACTGTCCGATTCATAGTTTTTGATCTGTGGCGATTTGATTATGTTACTATGCAATTTTCCAGCAGACCTGAATGCGACAGGTATGGTCCGATTTCAATTTACAAAAAAGATTTTGAAAGTAGAATTCTTATAGTTCAAAACGTTCATCTTGGTTTTTCATAAAAACGCTAAGAAATATGTTAAAAATAAAGCTGAACATGACAAAAAACGGCCGAGCGCGTGAGAGTAGTTGAAGAGTGGGGGTACAGCAGCAGGCAAAGAGAAATATGACATTCGAAAGCGTCGGCATTTTGAACGTGACAGTAATTTCTAAACGTTGTCAGATAATAATTGTAAACCCCCACTCTTCAACTACTCTCACGCGCTCGGCCGTTTTTTGTCATGTTCAGCTTTATTTTTAACATATTTCTCAGCGTTTTTATGAAAAACCAAGATGAACGTTTTGAACTATGAGAATTCTACTTTCAAAATCTTTTTAGTAAATTGAAATCGGACCATACCTGTCGCATTCAGGTCTGCTGGAAAATTGCATAGTAACATAATCAAATGGCCACAGATCAAAAACTATGCATCGGACAGTTTCTGATCTTCGCACAAATGAAGTTTATATCAATAGGTAATACTGGCCGGAGGATTCACGGTACAACTCAAAAAATAACCGAGTTATGAACTTTTGAAAAAGCTGCATTTTGGCCGGTTTTTTCCGATTTCCTCTCAAACTAAGGGTCTGATCGAGTCGTCCCACTTCTCATTTTCTTCGTCTTTTCATTTTCTACAATTAGTCTATTAACACGATCACGTTTACTCTGATAGTTTCATTTTTATGAGCAAAAAACTAAAAAAAAATTTTTGCATAAAATTGTTAATAACGAAGACATAAATAATAAAGTCGAGTGAAAAACATATCACTATGTCATGTGGAACTATTTTACAAAAAATGGCGGAGCTGGTTTTCTTCTAACACTTTTTACATGAAAAACTCTCTGTAGCTTGGCCTATGGTGACTGAGTAAAGAAGTTAATAGTAGCACATTCTATCGTTCATTGCTTCCTGTCTTTATATATATATATATATATATATATATATATATATATATATATATATATATATATATATATATATATATATGTATATATATATATATATATATATATATATATATATATATATATGTATATATATATATATATATATATATATATTATATATATATATAATATATATATATATATGTATATATATATATATATATATATATATATATATATATATATATATAATATATATTATATATATATATATATATATATATATATATATATATATATATATATATATATATATATATATATATATATATATATATATATATATATATATATATATATAGTATATATATTATATATATATATATATATTTATTGTGCAATATATATATATATATATATATATATATATATATATATATATATATATATATATATATACATATATATATATATATATATATAGACAATAGTCTATTATTTTCGGAAGAAATACGACTTACAACTACTCAAAACACTTTTACATAGAGAGAATAGAGAATTGAAATCAAACTTTTGGGAAGCCCTAGAAACAACAGGTATAAGTATTCTGATCTGTTACTGAACGAACAGAATGACTTGAATCATTTTCCACTCCTGAATATATTTAAAACCTGATGTAGTTTGAGGAAGTTTCCTGGAAGAGTTACCTACCCTCCACCCTAATTCAATTTTTTATTGTAATCGTTTTTTCCTAGGTACCTAGGTACTAAAAATTTTATGTAAAACTAAGATACCAAGATTTCACTATTTCATTCTATCTGAAGAAGCCACCGTATGGTGAAACGAAACGTCGTAGAGTCAAATATAATAATCGTTAAAATCAAACATGTGTTTTTCTATTAATACTCAAAATACCAATAAGGGCTGAATAATTATCAAGAAGACGCAGAATGTTTTCCCCATTTGAGAGACTGGAATAAGAACCTGAGGATGACAAGTAACGAAATCACTCCTATAAGATTAATAAGAATGACCTTCAAACACAATATCAATAATACTTTGTCGTTCCAACTGACTAAAGGTGACATGAATGTCATCAGTATTATCAAATACGTGAGATTTCAGGAATGATAACATGACACTTGAAGCTTAAATTAAATCAATTTTCTTTGATAATAATTAATACGAAGTTATCGAGTCTATACAAATCATATTCAAATATTTTATTTCATTTACAGTCAAATTGATGACATACAAATATAAAGATATAATGCCTTGTATTCAAAAAGGTTTACATTGGTCTGAATAATAGCTTGAATAATATTCAAGAAGGCAATTTTCACAGAAATGCAACAATTTTACATCGTGCTTATTGAGTCATGAAACACGGAATCTGATTAATACTGGTATTTTGAAGAAATTATGCAATTTTGATATCAAGATCTAAAATTAACTATAACTGAAAAAAGAAAGAAAGGGCAAAACTAATTCGAAAATAAGGAATCTTATTAAACTATATTTACTTGTCTTTTTTGTATTTTGTATTAGAAAAACGACTTCTGAACAGTTTACGTTTAGGAAATTCATGACTTCCTTAAAACTTGTGACACAATATAATTTTTTCTAGAAAAGGAATAGTTTACAACATAGTCAAAATTACATAGTAATATCTTTTCAAGATATTTTCACAACTTGACACCATTCTCAAATTGCAGAAGAGAGCAATTCGTTACATTAATGTTCTGAAAGGTAGGGCTCATTGCAAACCTTATGTTAAGAAAAATAGAATTTTAACGCTTTCTGCTTTATATTTACTTGAATCTGTGTTCTTAATTCATAAGTATTTTCATGCCGTACACTTGGTACCACAGCACTGGTATTCCACTAGATCTGCGGGACATCATGTTCACCCAAGTAACAATTTGAAGACAGTTTCTATTTATTTAGGTTTTAAAAATGCTTTAATACGTTCAATAAATCGACATAGGATTTAAAGTAACCTTGAGATAAACTAAAAGTTCTTAAAGACCACTTTTTCTTTAACAAAGAATTTAATGCACTCTTTAAATCAAAATAAAAAGGCTATTTGCTCTCAATGTCCTATTGATCTTATACTGGTTTTATGTTACTCTTAAGATTGGCTATTTTAAAACTAATTTGCTATTATTAAGAATTAAATAGCAAATTGGTTTTAAAACAATCCGTTCTGGGAAAAATAGTTTTGATGCAGTTTTATGGAGAACCCTTGTTGTATTCTTTAAAACCCATTAGGAAAACTATTTTATCCTAAGACAATACATTCAATATAATACCACATTAAATCCAAAAACATAATTTTTACCTTTTAATGGTTACGTTAAGAGTATTATTAAGTTTAAAGGTTTTAATTTAATCAATTTGGTTAAAAGAAATACCTTTTGGTCTTTGGACGACTTCATTAAAACTAATCAAATATCCCCTCCACATTCAGTGTGGGGATATAACTGAGAGAAGCTCTTTTCAACCAGTGCACGAAAACCATAGTGCAATTGAAACTAGCGTTACTTATAAAAAGTGTCCTTTCACTTCATCTTTCAATCCGTTTGATTATGAAAGCAATGCCTGGGAATTACAGGAAGAAATCTACGAAAACGACGATCAAATTCAAAATAAATTTCAAAACGACAATGAACTCATAAAAAATCTGCTTTTCTTCGGAATAGCTTAGAGAATTGGCAATCCTTTCAAACATGAGCCAAGGCACTGTTAAACAATAATACAACTCATTAATAAACGATTTCCAAAGACTATTCTTGAGCAAGATCCGCGAAAAAAAATTTTTTTAGGTTAGGATTCCATTTGAGCGCAAGACCACTTTAAATCAATAAGGTCACAATTTGAACATATTAAAGCATATTGGTTTTGAAAGGAAACGTAAACAGACTCCTGTGGGAGTGATTGGATTTATAGTGGTAAATAAAAGGCTGTTTTAAATCTTGTGAGATTTGAAACATTTAATAAATAAACAATTAGTTTTAATCAAGATCACGCCATGTTTAACTGCAATAAAGACTCCGCCATTTTGGACTTTTTCAATAGTAAACGAAAATAATATTATTATTCAAATAATTGCGTCTTGTATCTTCTTAAAAAACTGAAGAACGGTATGGCGAAATATGCCATTTGATTAAAAAATGCATTTAGATCCTTAGATGCAAAATAAAATTTGATGATATTTTTTCAGTATTTTTCAAATATGGGAAAAATACATTAAATGAGTGGCGCTCGAGTTATGTTGAAGTATTTTATTACTTTTTATCAGAAAAGTGCCATTCGTTGATGAATTGTTCACCAAAATAGGTTGCTTTCGAATATTATTTTATGATATGCTTAGCATAAGTATGCGGTTTAAAATATTACCACTCTGCCGGTCATCATACAAACTCAACAACAAAGTTGTCGAGTGTTAGTAAACAAAATAAAACTCTTTTAGGATTCATTAATTATTTTTAAGTTAATTTAGTCCGCGTTGAATACATTTTGAGAGCAAAATGTCAGATAATAAGTTTTAATTTATGTATTTGAAGTTGCCTTGAAGATCCCTTTAAGAATATAGAATTAAAACTTAATGGTTTTAATACAGTTTTGAAATTTAGTCTTGAAGGCCTCTTTAGGATGGGCCCTTTTTGGCTAGAAGCTGTTTTATGATGGTCTCACGGATGTCTTGAAGATCACTTGATTTTATTCGAAATTTTATTGTATAGTTTTAAAGCGATCTTGAAGATCGGAATAAGAGCATTGATGTTACTTGGGCATCTCCCTATTACTTCCTCTGAATTAACAAAAAAGTCATCATTTACCTTGCTAAAAAAATTCACAATCACCTTCCAGTAACTTCCTCGGCCAATTTTCGGAAACGAACAAAATATTATTTTCTTAATAGACCTTATAGTCCAAGAGCCAGCGACGATCAGACATTCGTTATTTTATAAAACCTGAAACTTTCTCTGAGTATTTGCCTAATATAGGTAAATACAATCCCCGATTATGAAGTTTGGAAAACGGTGGCTTTGGACGGTAACAGATAGCAAAGTTGTAAAAGATTGCACCTTAGTTTCGTTAAAGTATAAAGCTCAGTTTTTATATATTTCATTTGGACTAATATTAGAAGTCACGTCGTCCATTGTCAGACACTTAAACCCCCTGTCAGACACCCTTAAATTATAGTTGATGGAATCCGTCGTTACTACGTGATAATTTAACATGATTAACAAAACTAAATTTGATTTTACTACGTTTATTATCACAAAACCAAAATAAATATTTAGATGACATAAAATCCTTGAAACATAAAATTGAAATTAATAATTTAACTATCACTAAAGCAGATAAATCCGATGCGATAGTAGTTCTTTCAAGAAATGATTATGTTTCCAAAATGAATAATTTTCTTCAAACGGAACAAATTAAACAAATATCAGTCGATCCAACAAATAAATTTCAAAAAACAGTTAGACAAGCCCTTCAGGAAATTTCCCCAAATACACTATCAAAACCTAATTTTTCAATAATACATATGAACCCTGGAACTCCAAAACTTTACGGATTAATAAAAAACCACAAAGAAAATAGCCCAATACGACCTGTAGTTTCTCACATAAATAGCCCAACGTATAAATTAGCCAAAGATCTGAATTTCACATTCAGAAAATTAACTAATTTCACTCCAAAATATACAGTAAAGAACTCTGTTGATTTAGGACAGAAGCTGAAAAACTTTGTAACTCCTGCTAACTCTTTTCTTGTTAGCTTCGATGTTGATAATATGTTCTCCAATATACCAGCAGATGAGTGTTTACCACTTGTCTTAGATATTTTGCAACAATCCACTATGGATATTATTAAAATAAATGATTTCATTTTCTTATTAGATATATGTCTTAGTCAAAATTACTTCCAGTTTGATAACAAAATTTTTGAACAATCTAGTGGGCTGGCTATGGGTTCCCCCTTAAGTCCGCTTATTGCAGACATTTTCATGTCACATATAGAGAACATAATATTCAATTCTACAAAAGCATCGCATATAAGTTTTTGGCATAGATACGTTGATGATGTAATTGCTTGTTTTAAGGGCACCGCCAGACAATTAGATCAATTTTTGAATTATATTAATAGCATTCACCCAAATATAAAGTTCAAAATTGAAAAAGAATTGGATCGACAAATAAAACTTCTTGGATTTAACTATTCTTTCATAATAATAATACTTTGAGTTTCGATATATATAGAAAACCAACTTTCACGGATATATGTATTCCGTCGGATTCAAATCATCCTCTTTCCCATAAAACATTCAGCTTTTAATTCAATGATCCACAGAGCGTTTTCAATTCCATTATCCGTAACAAATTTAGCGAAAGAAATTTCGACTATAAAACTAATTGCGTCAAATAATGGTTTTCATACAAGTTTGATAGATAAAATGATAAACAAGAAAACGTAATAAACTAGCGTACAACAGCATATATCCCCAATTAAAAGTAGAAAAATCGGAAAAAATTCACATCTTTAACATATCTTGGTCCTCTAACAGAAAAAGTTGCTAATGTCATACCTAAATGTAATATTAAAATTGCTTTTCAAACCTAAGACAAAACTCTCAGGATTTTTATTCAATGCCAAAGATATCACTTCAAAAATTGAAAGTACAGGAGTTTATAAGTTGATTTGTCCTGTATGTAAAGGAGTATATATAGGTCAGACTGGTCGATCGTTCAAGACAAGATTTAAAGAACACCAACAATCTTTTTTGAAAAATAAAACGGATTCAACGTTTTCAAATCATTGCCGTGAAAACCACCACCCATTTCCACAAAATAGATAATTTTCAAATCATGCACAAAATTACCGAAAGGAACCAAACTTACTTACTTAGAATCATTAGAAATTTTTAAACTCAATAATAATGCAAAAGATATCTTGCTGAACGACCAGATTGACTTGATATATTCTCCTATATTTAGTGTATTTAAACAATAATGACTTTTCTAAGAACATTGTATTGTACCAATTTGTGAAATTCACTCAATTAGCCCTTCTTGAAATATGTTCCTCTTGTCTATTTAGGTACCTGCAATAATCCTTTCCCACCCGTAAGCGCAAATCTATAATTTATTTTGTATTCAGTTCTTAACTCAATCTGCCCGATGATGGTCTAGTGACCGAAATTGCAATCGCAGCGTTATATTTTTCAAAATATTTTGTGATAATAAACGTAGTAAAATCAAATTTAGTTTTGTTAATCCCTTAAATTATATTGAATTGTAATTAAACTTACGTTATATTATAAAGGCTGAATTTTTCGTATGTTACTTAAGGAACTACCAAAAGATGTTTTTCCAAAGGTCAGACAGTTTCAATGGTTCTTACATCTTGTCAGACATATTGAAGGTCTACCGTAGGTGCGAGAGCGAAGTATATACATGCAAGCGGGCGCGAGTGAAATAGTGCGTTCGTTCTATTGCGATCAGTTACTGCGCATGTTTCATTTACTTAGTATTATATGTTTTTTGGATTTATGGAAAAATTTCATGATATAGAGTTATTTCTAAATAATGATATATAATTTCATTAAGAATTAAATATTCAGAAAATAGATAATTTAGGAAAATTTTCATGCCAGAAAAGAAATAAATCAAAATTCTGATGAAATAATCAATAAAATTTTGGAGTATTACGTTTTTTTAAAAATTTAATTGTAGGTTGTAGTACCATTGGTTTAGAAATAAAAGTTGTTACTGATATTGTTGAACATTCTGTTGGTAAAGACTGTAAATGAGAACTTCCTGTAGAAGTTGAAGGTTGCAGTTCTATTGATTGATAAATTGAAGTTGATTGTGACGTTGATGATTCTGTTGAAGACTGTGAATCAGTTGGGTATATGGTCAACTCAGGTATCAATGACGTGGCTGTAGAAAAGTTGTCTCCAGGTACGGAGTTTGATTTTTTTTCTCACTATTAGGTCCAGAACTGAAATAAAATATCTGTCCGGAAGTCCTGTGAATACTTTATAGCATTCCCTGTGACAGCCACCACCTGTATATTCATCAGGCAAAATAATGTCTTCTATTTGAGGATATGTTTTTTTCTAGCATTCAAAACAGCTTGACATTTTTTCAATGATTGTTCAGAAACAAAATCATTTTGCCATCACTTTTTTCCACGCACAACACAAATTAATACGTCTCCCATGATAAAAATTTATTAAAACTGAATCAGGTCTTTTTAATAACTACACAAATAAGAAAAAACGACATATGATGCGCAGTGACTGATCGCAATAGACCGAACGCACTATTTCACTCGCGCCCGCTTGCATGTATATACTTCGCTCTCGCACCTACGGTAGACCTTCAATGTGTCTGACAAGGTGTAAGAACCATCGAAACTGTCTGACCACTGGGAAAATATCTTTTGGTAGTTCCTTAAGTAACATACGAAAAATTCAGCCTTTATAATATAACGTAAGTTTAATTACAATTCAATGTAATTTAAGGGTGTCTGACAGGGGGTTGCAACCATACTAAGTGTCTGACAATGGACGACTTTATACTTTAACGAAACTAAGGTGCAATTTTTTACAACTTTGCTACCTGTTACCCTCCAAAGCAACCGTTATCCGAACTTCATAGTCGGGGATTGTTTTTACCTATATTAGGCAAATACTCAGAGAAAGTTTCAGGTTTTATAAAATAACGAAGGTCTGATCGTCGCTGGCTCTTACTCTATTATAACTCTATAGAAGACTACTATTTTGAGCATCGATTGATAGATATGACCAAATTGAATAACGCAGGCATCAGCTTCGATTGAGGAGGATTTGTCACTCTCGGTTCTATTGTAAAGTTTGTAGGTATATATTTTGTATGGAAATGTGGTGTGATGTGTTTTTATTTCTAGGAGGTATTACATTGTTTAATTTGTATATTTTTTTATGCATGTGTGTTTATTTTTATGTTTTAGTTACTATATTTTTCGTTTTGTCAATGAAGTGTGTAATTTTAAGACAATAAAGCATATTTTTATTTGATTTGAACACAAATCCTCAAATCAAATAATTCAGAACCTGTTTTATACATTTCGTGAGTAACGGTTTCTGTGGTTTTCATGAAAGTCTAATATTAGCAGATCTTACCGCAAATATTAGACTGAGTAGCATGTAATTAGCAACTAAAGACGGCCACAGCCGCAACAAATTTAATGAAACATAGTTTTACAAAATTCCATTTCGAAATGTATGCGGTTAGGGTTTCTGTGGTTTCCCTTACCATCTAATATTAGCAGACTTGCCTGCTAATATTAGACTGAGGAGCACGTACGTAATTAGTAACTAAAGACTACCACAGCCGTAACAAATTTAGTGAAAGATAGGTAGTTTTACTAAATTCCATTTCGAAAATTATGTGCGTGAGGGGTTTCTGTGGTTTCCCTTACCATCTAATATTAGCGGACCTGACTGTTAATATCAGACTGAGTAGAACGTACGTAATTAGTAACTAAAGACGGCCACAGCCGTAAGAAATTTAATGAAAGATAGGTAGTTTTACTAAATTATATTTCGAAAATTATGTGGGTGAGGGTTTCTGTGGTTTTCCTTATCATGTAATATTAGCAGATCAGATTGTTTATATTAGGGAATCTAATGTTAGCAGACCAGACTGCTAATATTAGGGAATCTAATATTAGCAGACCAGACTGCTAATATTGGATGACTGCCAGGTAATTAGTAACTGAAGACGACCACAGCCAGAAATTTTTCTGTAACATAGTTGTCTGTTTTATGACCTTTTTCCAATAACAAGTTTTGATAATGCCATGAATTTCATGGCGAAACGTGAACTGTTCAATAAAGTGGTTTTTCCAATCCAAATGGCGTGTTATTGCGAAACAAATATACAATATATCCATGAATGAAAAACTCGAGTATACTCATTGATAAAATCTAATCTTTTCTACGTGTGCAATTTATTTCAAAACGTTGTTTCCATTAATATTATAGATTAAATTAACGTATGCAAAAGATTACAATTATGGGGAGGGTATCCTAGGTAGGGTATAAAAAGAGTCATTCCCAATTCGGAGTACTTTTTACGTTGTTGATTTCTCCTTGTTCACTCAACTCAAAATGCCTCCAGTTTCCAGCCTGTGCAGTATTCAACGCGAAAATGGTAAGCACTATCATAAGTCGACAATAACACATTTATTATTATTGAATTGCACGGAAAATATTTCATTGAAATACATCAGTTTCAGAAGAAGCATCGATCAAAGTAAAAAAATTAATATCACCTGTGAACAGGGAGGAAGGTTTGCCAGATCTGACTGCTGCTTATAGAACAGTTATAAGTTCATTGGGAGAAGATGTGAATAGGGAGGGACTTCTCAAAACGCCCGAAAGAGCCAGTAAAGCCATGCTCTTCTTCACAAAAGGATATCAACAGAGTGTAGAAGGTATTGATGTGTCAAATTATTTGCGCCATATAACTTCATTATATAAAAAAATAAGATGAATATACAAAATGAAAATGCCATTATCTCACAAATTGAATCGTTGTATTAAAACTTCAATATATTTAAGCTATTATAAGTAAGCATCTTAATAACATAAATATATGCATAAATAAATTGAAATATATTGTACAAAGTAGAGTGTATCAAACCTTTTGTAAACTTCAATTCACCAGTTTGTTTTTGAAAAAATATGTTTATTTGAGGAAATTTGTTTTATTATTTTTGCTAATTGAAAAATAATTTTCATACAAATCCTCGTTTTTTAGAGAAAATATTAACATAAATATCATTTAATATGAGAATGTTAATCAAAAACCTGGTAATATCTTTTACTTATTTGCTGTCCAAACAAGAATTTAACAATTTACTTTTCAGTTAGTTTCATTGATTTTATATAAACAAGATAAACTTTATCTCTAATAAACTCATTTACTACATGGATATAAATGAAAAAATAGGGAGTATATTTAAAAGAAAATTGTTTATCAGAACCAATTGAAAAAATCTTCAAAACATTTGTTCGAACAGAAAATTGTTTCAAATTTTTTTAAAATTATTTTATACGTTTTCTTCAAACTCTCCGATTAGTCCAAATTTTCATGATAATCGAATGAAAAAATCAATACAAAATCATTTTAATTCATCATTTGATTTCTTTCAGAACAATCAAAACGTTCATAATGAAATTATATGTTGTCATTATTATTTTTCTATATTTAATTATTGTAGACATAAGTATCATCAAAAGTTTCAGAATATCCTGAAAAAAAAATTAATCTTCATGTGATATCACTTATATGATAGTTGTATTTTGTTAGATTATGTTTTGAAATTAATAATTTTTTCTATTTGAGAACCAATTTTTCAAATTCATCACTATTTTACAAGAAAAAGCATATTAAGGAGATATCTGGATTTAAATATTAATTAACAAATTGTTTTATCACAAAATGCTTCAGATCGTATGATGAAGTGAATGTTTGATAAGATTAAAGCAAATTATTCCGTAAACATAAAAAATTTATTAGATATTTTCAATTTGTTACGTGAAGCAAATTAAACATGGACTCTGATAAATTTTGATTATAATTGTTATCAAAATTAAATAAAATCAAATTAAACATAAAAAGTCCACTATCTAAATTAAAGAAATAGAATATAATATTATGAAAATTAATACAAATGAAAACTGTAGAAAACAATCGGTTATTGTCTTTCCCTTCAATCTGAATGCTAATAAATTACAGCATCATAAACCTTCTTATCATCCTGATAAGAATTTAGGTACATAATTATGTAGGTGATGTAGGTACTTTGTTTCAAAATGGTTACTCAGCAGCTAGTTCTCATTAGGTCATTGATCAAATATGTTTCTATAGTATTAGGATAGGTTATGTTTTCTAAAGTTTTAGGTACACAGATTAAATTTAATTCGTAATGTCCTCAATCTAGTTGTTCATTTTGGTTTCATTTTTCAGAGGTTCTCAACGATGCCGTCTTTACTGAAGATCACGATGAGATGGTTCTGGTCAAAGATATTGAAATGTTCTCCATGTGCGAACACCACATGGTTCCCTTTTACGGTAAAGTTTCCATCGCATATATGCCACAAGGAAGGATCTTAGGTCTGAGCAAATTAGCTAGAATAGTGGAAATATTCTCCAGGCGGTTACAAGTCCAGGAAAGACTGACGAAACAAATTGCCCAAGCAGTATTCGACGCAGTCAATCCTGCTGGAGTTGCAGTATATATCGAAGGAGTGTAAGTATTCTCAAAAATTTGTATAACTTATATTGCGATGTGAACACATATAATTTTTAGAAGAAATTCGAATTAATTTACCACACTCACAGGCAAGGAATAAATTCAGATATTAGATTAAGATGTAAGATGAAAAATTTATAGTTTGAATGAATGAAAATTCCGTAAGAGGATCTGCTTCTCTTCAATCTAGAAGTTTAATTTAGAATTATGACCATGAAAAAAAATTTCAAACTTGAATACGAATTAAGATTAACATTTCTCCTTTTCTTTTTACAGTCACATGTGCATGGTGATGAGAGGAGTTCAAAAGATCAAAAGCAGTACTATTACATCAACAACACTAGGGTCGTTTAAGACCAATCCAGATCTCAGAAAGGAGTTTTTCGCTCAAGTTAAATGTTGAATTTGAAACTGAAGTTTATGTTATTTATAAGTACCTGATAAAATATTATTAAATATTATTTTTTTAAAGTTTTTGTTTTTATAAACTAAACAGAACTACTAGAGTTAAAATTAACTTATACCTTCTTCGTATGAAGAATAATTCGTAAAAGGGTCGTGCTTAAGATATGGTGAAACAATGTTGACAAAATTAAAATACACTCAGCTTCAGTTTAACTATTATATTAACATTTCTATATATTGGATGAAATGTCAATTCTATCTCAAGAGTATTGCAATTTATATTTATCCTGCCATTTCAAAAGCTCATTCCTAAGCCACATATTAAGATATCTGTCAGTTTTTTTGTACAAGCCAATCTTCAAATTGGCTGAACCAATGTTGACGTCACTTCGATTGGAATATTCAGCTTCTTTGAAAAAAATCTGTAGAATTAGTAGCAAAATTGTGTGTTGGTTTGTCCAGGATAATCTTGGGAACGCCTGAACCTATTTGGACTTTCTTTGACAGAAAAAGATCTTTTCAGAGGGTAATCTAGCCTAGTTTTTATTCTGGGATACTTGAAGTTCTTGCGTGAAAACTGTAGCAATTAGTAGCAAGATTCTCTGTTGGTTTGTCCAGGATAATCTTCGAAACGCGTAGCGCCGTAGGACTATACAGCCATACAACCGGACATGTCATTGATGATTCTTCTGACGACAGTTCAATATCATTGAGATTTACTCGTAGGAAATTAGATACTGAGGT
>JARQZK010002912.1:332500-337500 GCA_030704885.1 Cynegetis impunctata
ATATATATATATATATACATAGGCGCCGACTCCACGGGGCCTGAGGGGGCCCCCGCCCCCTCAAAAATTTGTTTGGGGGGCTGAGCCCCCCCCCAATAATTTAAGAAAGTTATTAGTTATAATATGCTTCGTAAAATCACAAAATGATGTTGGTATTTTTTATTTTCCTTTTCTCCAGAGGACAAAACAGAGGCAGGTTATAAATGTGCAAGCTCCTTTGAGTCAATGTTACAATTCAAGACTTTAATATTTTTTTAATTATTATTATTTAATACTTAAATATTTTCAAAGCATTAACTTTGATATATTGTTTTTATTTAATGAACCCTGAGCCTTATTCAAAGTAAGCTTAAATAAGCTATTACACTTATTAATCAAAGTGCTATAACTGTGCGACAGCAATATTTTATGTTTTATACCTTTAATGATAGTTAAGAATTTATTTAAATATAATTTCAGTCTTTTCATAGCTATGTATTCACTGCTCTGTAATAGTTTATAACAATAATTATTACTGTAAATTAAATTAGCTTTTTACGAAAATATCGTGCGTATTTATGTTTTGTTTCGTTTTTCAATGCCAAAAAATGTGTCAGGCTTGTCGAGTTTCCCTGAGTGTCGAGGTTTCGGTGTTCTAATGTTGATCACATGACTATAAAATGCTTTAAAAAATGTTAAAACTCACTATTTTTCATCTAATATTCAGAAAATTTCCGGGGGCAAGACCCCCGGTATGAGCCCCCCAATAATCTTTATAAGTCGGCGCTCCTGTATATATATTTATATATATATATATACTATATATATATATATTATATATATATATATATATATATATATAGGTATATAAAATTTTTTCCTTCAAAAATTTTAGCATTTTGTGGCAAAGATGTTTAATTAATTATTAAAAAAATTAAGCATTCTCTCCATTCTGAAGATTGTATGGAACTAAAATAAGGATTAATGTTTATGAGGGTATTATGCACGTATTGACGCTCATAATTTGGTATATATTCAAAGAGAGAAGAGCCGGTTTTGGAACTACTTAGATTGTATTTTTTTGTTTATCTTTGCCTAAAACAAGTAGTTTCGGAGATTAAAGTTGATTTCAAGGTTTTGATCACCTCCAAATTGAGTTAAGCTTCAGTTCCAAGCCAGGGGAACACTTTGTTGCTGTTGGCGTGTTTCCGAAAATGTTCCAAAATGTACCTTGAAAACGTCTTTCTTTCGGCAACAAATCTTGACTGTTTCTACTTGTCACCATTTAAGCTCAATGTTCCTCCATTTGAACCGTGGCTTTAGGGATTTAAGAATTTATCGATGAAAATTACAAAAATAGCAGAAAAAACGACCTTACTGACGGAGCTCTGATGCTTACGCTTTTTAGCTATTTTATGAGTAATTAGTCCAGTGGCGGCTCGTCAGGTTTTGGTTTGAGGAGGCTACAAGAGGTGTTAAAAAATACACCATAGGCGAAATTTCTTAGGATTTCAGTGTCTACCGCCTTATAATTTAAAGAATATCAAAGTAAACCAATCAACCTAAGCTATTACTTTGTTTTCACTTTCGAGTGTCTACCTTGAGACCTGCAAATCCTATTTACAATATTCACAAAAACTCTTCTCAGCCAATTAATCTAATCATCTATTCATCAAATTTTTTTTCTTTCACAAAATAGGTACCTACCTACCTACTTAACGAATTTGTTAACAGCTGGTGAGAGCAAATAAAAAGTTATTATATATTTTTGAAGATTAGCGGGATTCTGCGATCTTTAACGTTAGCAGAATGATCTATAATATCCTCATAAAATTTTTTGTCTTTCGCCAAAAGTTTTACCAATTCCTTTTCAAATGGCCACCAACTTAAATTTTTCAAACGATTCTGGCTCATTGAATTTCGTAAATAAGTTTTAATTCTCTTAAGAGTGGAAAACGAGCGCTCTACGGAAGCCAATGTCACTGGGATAGAAACAATTAGACATAAGAGTTTATAAACTTGGGGTAAATCTTGATTCAAATCATTATCAAAAAGGTATTTAATAGTCCTCACATGATTTTCATTTTGCCCCAAAATTTCATTGTCATTATAAACAACACACAGTTCACTTTTTATGGCCACATTATCAAAAAAAGTGTATTTTTGACATAAATTTTCCAAAAGGTTATCTGGAAAATTAGCCGAAAATCCGGTAAACAAATTTTTATTGAGTAAATCGAAGAAATGCAGTTCTCTCAAATCAGAGAACCTTATTTCTATTTGACCCCTAATAGTATCCAAAATTTCATAAAATATTTGCTTATAGTGAAGCTCCATATCTGCGTAACTGAATTTCTTTCGTTTTGGGCTAAATTGAGTCGTATCATCAGTAGTTTGAAATACAGAAAATAGTTTTTTAAAATAAACTTCTGCACGAAATTCTGAAATTTTTTCCAAAAGAAACTTGAGCCGATTTCGTGAGTAAATTACATCTGAAAACTTGTGCTGTAAGATTTGAAAAACTATTTCTGTTTGTTCAAAAATTAATTTAAAGATGTTTAAAAAATATATAAATTCCTTATCTTGTAAGTAAGATATTAATCCGCGTGCGGTATTCTTGACAACACGCGAGGAAAATATAAGGGTACGAAAAGAACAAATAAGTCGCGGTGGAGGTGGAGGTCTCGGTGGATGCTACTAGTTAAGTCTCGGTCGATGACTTCTAGAGTTTAAATAAAAAAATAAATAAGTAATTTAACTATTTTCATAAAATATGTCTTTTTCTCACTTATAGCCTTTGAATGAAATAGAATGCTGAACTTGAAAGGATATTTAGTGCGATGAACATTACAAACTCGAACCTTCGAAATTGAATGAGCCTGAAGTCATTAAACTCTATTTTAATGATTAAATAGTCTTTAAGAAGAACCAGAACTGCCTTGAACGCACCAATCACAGCGAAGCATCTTTGTAGACCGCGCGGTAAGCATCCATGTAAAACAAACTGATTTGATTTTCAAAAGCATCGATGTAAACCTCCTGGATGGTATCACGCTAAACCTCCACCGCCACTTACTTGCTATGCTCTCTTCCATTCAACTCAATGTGTTTGTTTTACATAGATGTCGACATCGACCTCCACCACCACTTACTTGTTATGTTCCGTATCCTAAGAAATGAGAAAATAACAATGTATTTCCTAGAATATATTTTTTCAATTCCATCATCTGATTTAGAAGTTCTCATGTAGCATATGAGTTGAACAAATTTTCATCTACATTTATACTTGATCTAGGTTTCCATTTGTTTATTTTGCCTTCAAGCTTAAGGAATTTTGAAAATTGTTAGTGTGAAAATAAAAGTAAGCCAAACAATAAAAATTCTATAATTGTTAATTGTCAGATTCGCCGGAGTACGTGTTAACGTTGATGGATCAATATATTTTTGGTCAATTGAAATTAATTAAAAAAACTGTAACAATTCAACAGTTTGGTTATATCAAGCTACATCAGTTACTGCTACGTTAACTGTAATATTCTAAATGCACTTTCAACTTTTCTGGGACAAGCGGAGTAAGTGTGCATGCGTCATCACTACCATCTGGGAGAAAAGTTATTAAATACAACAGGAACACTTACAGAAGTCAAGAGTTCCCTATTTACAACCGTGTAACCCTTGAGAGACACCTTGGGTGGATTCATCTGTATAGCAATCAAAAATAGGTCGACCTAAAATCAAGATTAAAGATTTTTCGATGCAAAATATGGACATTGCAACTTACCTCCTTGGCGCAGGCTTTATCCAGCGTGCTCACTTTCAACTATAGAATTGAATCCTCAAATCCTAAGCGGCCCCAAACAGAAACATTTTCCCTAGTAAAAAGTAACACTGCCAACAAAATAATTTATTTTTTACCTGTGATCCGGTTAGGCAAGGATGTCTCTCATAATTTCTTGTATTAAAACCGCGGTTTTGTTGTCTGCTACGCTGCACCAAATTGTTTAATTCAGGGGTAGGTCGCAATGTTTTTATCAAAACTTTATCCTCATAACTTAGTGCACTAAAGTTATGGGATAACAAATATTCCACTAAGTCACCATTGAAATTAACTTCAGTAACCAAACTCATTTTAAAACAATACACGAGCAATATAAGTAAACAAGCTGTTTTCGGCCATTAGTCACTACGATCACACTACGATTAAATTAATGCTTTCCAACGAATTCACTCGATTTTACCCGAAATTCTATAGTTGTGATTGGTCGACATTGTATGAGACTCAGGCTCCATCGGTGTTGCCATTTACATGTGTTTTGCTTTTCTATTGCAATGAAGTATTCATTGGCAGTATTCGCATCGTTGTTTGCTTTTCAGTGGCAGGTAGGGTTGCCATCACCTAAATTGCCGATGCCGGACAAACATTTTAAAAACACCGGACATTTCTTGTGAAATTTTGTTTTTCCCCGGACACCCCCGTAAAAAATTTTTTTTGAATAAAATAAAACATCGTTTATATATTAATGTTTTCATCTATTTAAACTTTAAACCGCTTGTTTGCCATATAAACAGAACAACAATAAACAAATAAAATACTAATATAACACAGTTAACAGTTTTCTTTTTTTTTGATATCAAATGAACAACTTATAGCGATAATTTTTGGTAGATCAAAAATCAAATAGACTAGATTCTACATTGTAATACCAAATTATAGGATAGGTCATCTAGTTCGGTTAGATAGGTTAGGTACCCTAAAGTCTAAATTATTTATGAACTATAAATCAAAAGTAAGTAACAAGTTTTAATTTTAACGAGATCAAGTTCTTTTTACTAATTCAACTCAACTTGGAATTTTTCAGACTTGCCAATTTTTCCGAAAATGTCTTCATTTTTCATCATGAATTTGTAAAAGTCGAGCAACATAAGTCTTTGAAATTAGACTTTAATTTGTTCAGAGAATAAAGCGTATGTGTATTTAGAAAGTTCTCTCGTTCCTCCATTACTGCGACCCTAGCGAAAAA
>JARQZK010002912.1:340000-347500 GCA_030704885.1 Cynegetis impunctata
TTCTCTAGATTCGCCTCCTTTTATTTTTCCTGTCATTTCACTGTACTAAATTCTTTTAACTGGTACTATCTAATCTTGTTAATAGCCCCACCAAGTTGGTTTTTTTCTATGAATCCTACCTTCAACTCTTCTCGTACCAAGTTTCAACCCTCTATTGTGAAAAAAATTTTAACAAATTTTGATAGTTTCGTTCTGCCTCTTAAACCACTTCAGATACCAAATTTCAGCTCATTTGGTGTGATGCGAACCGCTGAAGATGTCAATATGTACCGGGAAGGATAATAATATGAAAATCAGGAATATAAAAATTGAGGCCGTTGCAAAAATTCACCCAAATTTTGAAACTTTCGTTCTGCAACGAAAACAATCGTAGGTACCAAATTTCAGATCAATTGATTCGATGGGATCCAAGCTGGAGATACCAATATATAACAGGAAATATAATATGAAAAATTTTGGAAAATCGTGTTCTAGAAGACCTTAAAAGTTTAAAAAAAACTAAAACCGCACCTGCCTACGTTCCTTCGGTACACTGCAATACAGGGCTGTAACCAGCACTGCTTTCTAGAGGGGGCTGAACAGATTTTTAAGGGGGCTTGTTTTTTACATAGTATTAAAATGAATATACGTGAAAAAAAGATAGGAATATACAGCTTTTTCTGTCTTTTTACCTAGAAGTGTATACTGAAAAACGAATATTAGTTGAAAAGCATTTTGGAAAAATAAAAAAATTTATTCTAATAAATAAAGAATAAATAAAAAATCTCTCCTAGAAAACTCTAAATAAATAAAACTTATAGACATAAAATATAAATAGATAAATATATCTATAGACGTTTATATCATAGCGCCACTTTTTGGAGGAAGGTTATAGATTTGAAAAATGCAGCCTACAAATTCATGTTTGAAGATTTAGCTCTATTTGCATTTACTCTTCTAAGGTTACCGTCATTCAATTAACTCGTGGAGAGGATATGTAATATTGTTAAATGTAAAATTCGAAACAAAATGATACTAAAAATGTTAAATTCAGTTGTGTCTATTAGATCTCACTTGGAAATAAATGAGATTTGCTGTAAATAATTTGAGCCTAGCAAAGCTATGTACGCAAAATTTAATTCTGATACGTATCAGTAGCAGAACCAATCCACAACTTCAAGCACAGACAGAGATGATGATGATGTAATGATGTCTGAGTAGGCAACATGTTGGGTGCACTATTTTTTCGTGCAGTTGCGAAAGAATCATGATTGAGATTTTGGGCGACAAATTAACAGCAAAACACGTATGAAATAACTCCTAGAATAAGTGAATTTCATATGAAGAATACTTGTTACCAATGTTTCCCAGTTAACATGTCGCAACCACGGTTGCGCTTTTGGGCGACAAATCAGTGTCCAAAGTGCAACACGGCTCTGAAAAATCTGGTAACCCTGATGGTAGCCGCTCGTTTGTCGCTCTTTCATGTTAGGATAAAAAACGTCAACATGTTTTGCGAGTTAAAAGATGCCGCAAATAAATAATTTCAAGTCAGTTTTACAATTAGGTAGATTTGTTTGTAACTAGGCTAATTTTATGTTTCAACGCAGATATAAACATTTTTGGTTTGTAATAATTCTGGTATCTTTTCTAGAAGGGGCTTCAATAATTCCAGTGGGGGCTCAGTCCCCTCTGGCGCCCCCCTGGCTACGGCCCTGCGTGCAATAGTATGTATTTTCAGGGAAAAAACGACTAAAAATGTTAGAACATAACTATTTCTCCTACATATTGCATAATAATGACCAGCAATCAACGACAGATCATCAGAACGCACGAACAAAAGCATCGCAAGGATAAGTAACCTTGAATAAATAAAACACAGACGAATACGATTATTAAAATAACACTACTTTAATTAGAAAAACTTCGTATAAGTTTTCATGACAAAGGCACTTGAATTACACTGTAAAAATAAAAAATAGAACACAGCAGCATCCAAATTCATATTAAATCTAAAATGGAATATAATATTGAAAACTAATGCTAAAATCACAAAACTTTAAATTATAACGGGTGATTTTCAAACAGATGTATGTGAGTATAATTTAAGTTGAAGAACTAATGAAGAAGATAGTGTCCCCTAACAAATTTTCATTTATTCAACTGCAAAAGTTCATCAAAATGTTCCATTAGCAATCGGAGAACTTATAAATTGCATCCAAATATTTATTTTACTTCTAACAGATTCATTACTTGAAGGCTGTATATTTTATGTTCAATAAATTCATCTGTAGATAGTATATAGTCTAGTGAACTCTTCTTATACCAACGAAAAATTTATAATTCTAATATTTTGTCTTTTTGAATTATACCTCTTTATCGTAAGACAAATAACTACACACTTAATTCATATAAATAAGATGAGAATTAAGAAATAAATGATTGTTGTTGAGTTCCTTTTCTTTATTTATATTTCTTCTTTTTAAATTCTTCATCGGTAATTAAACTTTAAAAATCATTCAGTATAAAACTATAATTTTATTTTCCAATGAACAATAAATTAAATACTGTATAAAATCAATTTATATATCTCCAAATTCAAAATTAATTTATATGAATAAGGTGTAAAATAAAAAATAAATAATTGTTACAGAGTTGTTAGGTTACTTTTTACATTTATATTTCTTCTTTTTAACTTCTTCATCGGTAATTAAACTTCTTTAAAAATTATTCAGTATAAAACTATAATTATATTTTCCAATGATCAATGACTTAAATACTGTATAAAATCGATTTATATATCTGCAAATTCATCAATTTACTAAGAAAACATGTTCACATGATATGTATATCTATAAAACTTCCAATGTTTAAACAATATGAGGATCTGTGTGAATATTACCCGGTATTTGATCTGGTCACATGCACAGTTCCTGAACAATCCTTCAAAACTCTAGCATTTAGCAACTTATCAATGATATGAAGATAGGAATCAGTTCAATCGTATTTAACAATATTCTATAAATCCAAAAATTCTATATAAAGATTAATAATATCAGTGAAAGTTGCCCAGAGGAAATCAGAGAGCTAGAATTTGTTCATTACATTCAAATTACATATTGCTGATTTAACCCATACTACTGAATCAATATAATAGATATTTAATAGCTTTAATTTTTAGATTAAAAGTATATTCGGAAAAATACGAACTTTACTCGGAGAAAATCGATAAATGATAATTGCTAATCAGCCTATATCATACTTTTTCTAAATATTCCGAAATAACATAGCGCTTGTTACACGTATTTAGTTCATAAAAATTCTCTAAAAATTACAATATATTTACATAAAAAATGGTCGTTTAAAATCTTCAATATTTCGAATAAAAAAATCACCAACGGTGTAAACATTCAATCTAAACCACGGAATATTAAATACAGTCTTTTTCTTTCCTGCAATCACAGAGTTACTCGAAATTTTGTTGGTCCCTTAATTTGTGCTATGGAATGTGGGTCGATAAACATTTAAAATTAGGCATTAGATATGAAAATATAATTGTTTGTTATAGGATGTGGCACTTAATAATTGTTTCAAGGCAGTTTTTTTGGGGTTATTTGTTAAGGCGAAATGTAGATTGGTTCGAGAAAATTGGTGTTATTATGATAAGATGTGAGATAAGCATTGAGATAGTGAGATATTTGAACAGTCGTATATATGTCATTATTTTTTTCTAGAAGTGAAACATAAAATACAACTTATATTTGCTGATCGCAATAATGTTCTATACAATAAAAATGCGTCATTATTTCCATCCCATGTGTGGAATATAACTAATCTTCTAAATCTTGCAAGCACATGGCGACGAATGCTTTGTTTCCCAAGTTTATCAGAGTCATAATTAACTTGTATCTCATAACAACCAATTACACAAAATATTTCGAAACTTTTGCTTCAGATTACATAATCAAACAGTCATATTTTTTCTCAAGATGTTTCACTATCTACCTATAGGTTTTTGTTTTTTTCGCTGCCATAATCTATAGATAAGAAGGCTTATAACTAAACCTCTACACTTGTTTAGGACTGGTTTGAATTTACTAGCTTAAAAATCAATAAAATTATGAGTATCATAATTGAATACGATCATTAAATCTCACATAAAAAAATAAGAAACAAGAAATAACTAGCAAAACCAATTTACGTAAGTTTTCCTACGAAATTGTTTCATTAGTTTTAGTGTTCCATCATTAAAACCAACTTCTCTCGCCAAACACAATGTACCTAGACATACAAAAAAATATTCAAGCTGAAAGTGTTTCTTTACCCTCCATCTTGTTATTAACATCAGCAATCACTTCCTTGAAAATAAGTGGATCTATATTTTTACTAAGCTGATACAAGACGAACCAATCGCCAATTTCACATTTATTAGCTATAGCTTCAATTTGTTTCTGAGGCGCAATACGGCATCTAGCCCTTAGTAAATACAAACGAAGTTTAGGGCCGATGATAACAAGAAGACGATATATCAAAGAAATACCGGATAAAATGCTAAGAATAACAAACCAAAACCATAGAAAAACGTAGATTTTTTCATTAACGATGTTCACGGGCAATACGCAGAGACCATCGAACTTCTGGACCGTTCCGGATGGACCATATTTGTGGAAAGTGCATTTCGTCACTTTCGGAAATACTCTAGCCATCGGATCCTCCCTCTGTTCTGGTTCCAGCTCTGTGAAACTCAACACGTCGCTACCGTACGTGCTGAACTCCCCGTCCAAGAAGTAATCCATGAAGAAGATCTGCCCAACGACGTTGACGAAGTTCAGCACCTCGCATATGAAGAACCGAAACGCGTAAAAGTTCTGCATGTGGAGGTTCGTTGTGAAATAATCGACCAATAAACCTTTGCGATCCTGCTTGCACTGCTCGTTCACGATGGGACAGTTGAGGTCAAGGACCAGCATCCTGATTCTGCCCCCTTCCCACGTCTTCCATAGATACCTGGGAACATAGAACAGCATCGCTTGGAAGAACAGCGCGAAGCACACCCACTGGTAATATTTATGGTATTTCACTTCGTCTTTACCGTCCACATGACTAGCTACTCCCGGTTGGACAATGTCCACCCCTACCCGACCCGTCAGACGATTGGGTACCGTGTAAGTTGCGGAAATCCAGCAAAATGTGTCCATTACATCTGGTGGAATTTCGTCCACGATGCAATCTATAGGGTCGCCTATATACTGTCTACTTGTCACAAGTAACGAGAATGCGACCAATATAATAACGGTGGCTTTGTAATGCAGCCGAAACACATTGTTGTCAATGCACACGGCATCGATTTTTAAGAGCCCTTTAACAGAGCCGAAAACGTCGAACATGGTTGCTTAGTTCACTCAAAACACGGTCGCGATTGTTTATTATTTCGATATGCACATAAATTTAACACTATATAGAGGAACTCATCACTTTGTTAGACTGGCTTAGCTGCGTTGGCACTCTCAGTCACGCGTATGTTCTGCCTGACAAATCTACCTAACTGACTGAAGAGGGGGCACACTCGCACACAGACACAAGAGAGGAATAGCGAATAGGTTGAAAGGGGCATCCCTACTACTATTGTACAGTGGCGGAGAATTGGAACCATTCTGAAATGCATTCTGAGCGGAAAACTCAATAGATTTTATATATATATATATATATATATATATATATATATATATATATATTTATATATATATATTTATATATATATATATATATATATAAAATTTAATAAAAAAATGGTTATCTGAAATTATGTTATTTTAAGCGGTGGATGATGTAGGCCATATCTAGTTCAGAAGTTTTGTTTTTTTTTTCCTTTCAATTTTTGGTTGTACCTGCGATCTGTGAGGACGTGTTTAGTTTTGGGTGTACCTAGTTTATGTATTTTTATTTATATATATATATTTATATAATTAAATATATTTATATTTATATATTTATATATATATATATATATATATATATATATATATATATATATTAAAGAGAAGTAATAGTCCTTGTTTGAATGCGTTTGAATGTTGTTCTTAAAACAAATTCGTATATATATATATATATATATATATATATATAAATATATATATATATATATATATATATATATATATATATTGTAACCGATGATGGTCCATACACACAGGCATTAGCCTTTGTGGTCCTATTTGTCTTTGTAAACAATGTTAATATTACAAGATTGGTTTGTAGTTATTAACTGTGACATTTTCGATGTATTTTTGTGTTTCTGAAGGTTTTTTGAATGGGATTGTTGAAAAAATATTGTTTAATAAATATTATTATTATTATGTAAATATACTTATATATATATATATATATATATATATATATATATATATATATATATATATATATATATATATATATATATATATATATATATTTATATATATATATATATATATATATATATATATATATATATATATATATATATATATATATATATATATATATATATATATATATATATATATATATATATATATATATATATATATATATATATGGGTATATATATAAATATACTGCAGATAAGTGCAATGGCGCAAAACGCATCTGATGTACAATTTTTTGTTGATAATATACTTCCGGTTGAACCGGAAATACCCTCCACTTTTTTAATTTATGTGGGACCTCCTGTACATCTTTGAAAATGTTGAAAGAGTTTGGGATTTTGAATTCGTACATACTGGATTTAGTGTGAAAAATCTGTATACATGAAGAATTATCGCACGTTTCAACTTCTTTTGAGTTTTTTACATTACAGTAAAAAAACATTCAGGTAAACAAATTGATGTTGTGTGTATGCATATATAGTAAGTAATAAATATCAAATGCATTTTACGCCATAGCACTTACCTGCAAAATTTCATAAATATTGTTTTTTTCGTTCAAGAGATATTTACTTGGTTCCATACTTTATCCCAACCCTGTATATATATATATATATATATATATATATATATATATATATATATATATATATATATATTATATATATATATATATATATATATATATATATATATATATATATATTTTATTTATATATATTATATATATATATATATATATATATATATAGTTTTAAATAGCAATAATACAATAACCAGTACGGATTTGATGTACCTCATGTACCCAAAAAGTACTAGCTGATATACGTAAATTTTCCTTCGCCTCTTAATTGATAACATTGGAACAAAGTGATAGGTTATCTCTATGAGAGAATGTTGACGCATAAAGTTTCATCATTGTTTACATAGGTATCTTGAAAACAATGATTCTGATTCGAATTCAAATCTCCTCTTTGACTGATCGAATTTATTGATTACTTAGAATTAATTAATTGAGAAGCTTCATTTGTCACAGATCCATTTCTTCATCAGTACTCAAAAAATACCTTTATGTCGAATATAAATTTGTGCTTCGTGTTTTAACTGGATCTGTATC
>JARQZK010002912.1:360000-385000 GCA_030704885.1 Cynegetis impunctata
TATGGAAGCAGCCGTTGACACGTGTTTCGGACTCTTTGGTCCTCATCAGAACGGCGTAGCTAAGTATTGGATTGAAAATTTGGAGATGAAAATAGTTTAATAAATAAAATCCTCTGTTATGGAAGAAAATCACTTATTTGTGGTTTATTGTTTGAACTCTCCGGTATGGGAGATTTGGTCAAACTTTGCCACGGAGGCGATTAATTCCATCCGAGAGATATCAGAAAGAGTAAATTAACAATAAAGAAGAAAATTAGTTTTGGGAAAATATTAAACAAGTAAAGCAAAAATTATCGGTATAGTTCGTTTATATGGAAGTAGCTGTTTTTAATGAAATTATTATTTAGAATTTCAAATTTTTTAAAAAGAAAAAAGATACTTACATTATAAAACAATGTATGAAATTCTCAGATTAAGTTTGGGATCATTGCCATATTTTCAGCTTGCAATATTTAATTATTTATTCGAATTGTTGTTGCCTGTGATCTATTTTTAATCTCTTGATAATTATTAGCAATAACAGGCTGGTTGAATCTCAAAAAACTCGATTTAATTAATTGACGTTTCACTACGACATTCATAGTTATTCAAACTTTTGAAAAAAATTGAAATTTCTTTGACATTTATTGACTTGAAAAAATTGAATAGATAGATTGATTTGTCTTGTTAAAATTTTTTTCCGGATGTGGCCGCTCTCTGCTATCTACTACGCGCCATTCAGTCCAATATCAACATTCAAAATTGTTATCATTAGAAGGCAAGGGAAACTACAGAAACCTTTACCTATGTAATGTTCGAAAATAATAATAGGATACTATTTATTTAACAGCAAAGAAATTAGTCGCGGGAAAATATTAAAAAAGTAGAGCAGAATTATCGGTATAGAACGTTTATATGGAAGCAGCCGTTGACACGTGTTTCGGACTCTTTGGTCCTCATCAGAACGGCGTAGCTAAGTATTGGATTGAAAATTTGGAGATGAAAATAGTTTAATAAATAAATTCCTCTGTTATGGAAGAAAATCACTTATTTGTGGTTTATTTTTTGAACTCTCCGGTATGGGAGATTTGGTCAAACTTTGCCACGGAGGAGAAATTTCAATTTTTTTCAAAAGTTTGAATAACTATGAATGTCGTAGTGAAACGTCAATTAATTAAATCGAGTTTTTTAAGATTCAACCAGCCTGTTATTGCTAATAATTATCAAGAGATTATATATATATATATATATATATATATATATATATATATATATATATATATATATAGTATATATATATATATATATATAATATATATATATATATATATATATATATATATATATATATATATATATATATATATATATATATATATATATATATATATATATATATATATATATATATATTGATATATATATATATATATATATATATATATATATATATATATATATATATATATATATATATATATATTTATACAGTGGCGCTGACTCCTGAGGGGGCCCGAGTCCCCTCAAAAATTTTGTTGGGGAGGCTCCGCCCCCAACTAAATAATTTAAGAAAATTATTAGTTATATCATGCTTTGTAAAATCACAAAATTATGTTGGCATTTTTCATTTTAATCATTTACTAATTCAGAGCAATATTAAAAATGTTTATGAAATAGAGAATGAAATACTTACATACAGAATGTTAAATTTTCAGTTTCAAAATATTAGTGCTAGTTTAGTACTGTATTACTATATTACTAGAGTACTGTATTATTTATTTTCAAATACTCACATATTTTTTTATTATTATTTTATAATACTCAATAATTTTTAAAGCATTATGTTTGAAATATTGTTTTTATTTAATGAACTCTGAAACTTATTCAAAGTATGCTTTAATTAGCTATTTCACTTATTAATCAAAGTGCTATTACTGTGCGACAGTAATATTTAATGTTTTATTCTTTTAATGCAAGTTTAGGATTTATTAAAATATAATTTCAGGATTTTCAGAGCTATATATTCACTGCTAATAGTCTAAAAGCATAATTATTACTCTAAATTGAATTAGCTTTTTACGAAAATAGCGTGTGTGTTTCGTTTTTCAAAGCCAAAAAATGTGTCAGGCTTGTGGAGTTTTCTGGAGTGTCGAGTTATCGAAAGTTGAAATTTCTGGGTTCTAATGTTTATCATATGACTCTAAAATGCTTAAAGAAAACTTTAAAACTGGAAAATTTCCCCCGGTATGGCCACCCCAATATTTTTTATAAGTCGGCGCTTATGTATATATATATATATTTATATATATATACGGTCTTTTCATTTTAAATATTACTTGAATCAATCGTATTACATGGATAATAAATTCGAGAAACAAACTTTCTGTAATATTATTATATTGACGTACTATAATTACATTTTATCAAATTTCAAGGTTTTGATTAGAAAATCACACAGGAAACTTGAACTTTGTCACATGATACAAGTCTCTGATATTCGATAATTTGCAACAAATTTAATCGAGTTTGATTCCATTACCTCGATATCACCGCCAACACACTTCCACAACTGTGAGATTATCTGAAATATAAATAAATTTATTTATATATACTTATATATATATATATATATATATATATATATTTATATATATATATATATATTTATATATATATATATATATATATTTATATATATATATATATATATATATATATATATATATATATATATATATTATTATATTCGAACAATTACCGTCTGGGGTAGATGTTGATATTTCGATGCTTCGTGAACTCTTATAGCCAGCTCCGCTAGGAGGTTTGTTTGATTAGTTTCAAATAAATGTCCTAGTTCATTTCATTTTATATATATATATATATATATATATATATATATATATATATATATATATATATATAGGTATATATATTTATATATATATATACCTTTATGTATATATATATATATATATATATACCTATATATATATATATATATATATATAAATATATAAATATATAGATTTATATATATATATATATATATATATATATATATATATATATATGAATCCCAGTCCCAATGGAATTCCCGTTTATCTATCAATGGAGAATGTTAGAAAACTCGACATCTGTGCCACACGCTATGGAAACACTAGACATACATCGAATCCACATAAATACCTCATAGTTTCTAAGAAGAGAAATGTTGTCATGCGAAAAAATTACAGCACCATCTATCGGAAACCGATGGATGGCCACCTATAGACATGAGAGTTCGGAGATTGGCGGAAGACACTACTGATGGGTTGTAAAAGAGCGAAACAGACTGACTAGGATTTCCATCGTGTGTGGCGCAGAAGTCGAAATGTCTAACATTATTCCAGGATGAATGAGGATGGGTATTATTATCTTCAATTTCAACTGAAAAGCAGTTAAACTCAACTTGACGAGTTCAATATATAATTTAACTTTATACGTTAATTTCGTAAGTGAGTATTCACTAAAAAGAATAAAACAAATATTTAAAATAGGCTCTTGCACTGTATATTTTTAAGATAAGTTTAATGATAAACCGAGTTTAATTTGACATTTTCGCTTGCATCCCGCATAAACCAAGTTTAGTTTAACGACGTTTTATAATAAAACGGTGCAAGGGCCTGTATAAAACTTCTATAAGATTCTTTAATTTCATAGTAAGTAATTCTACATATTCTCGTCATAATAATTTTGATTTATAGTTTGTTTCATAGCCATTTTATGGTAGGTTATTTATAAAACACTATATGTACACCATTATTAACAAATTTCAAACGCTTTTCGTTGGTTACATTGTCATAGCGTACCTACATGTGGATTTTTGCAATATAATATAGAGGAAATTATGTTTAATAATTCCAAACAGCGGTACATGCGGTATCTACATAAAGCTACGCAGCTAGGGTACGAACAGAACGAGTAAGTCGAGGTGGAGGTGTAGCTCGCGGTCGCGGTCGATGTCGACATCCATGTAAGGCTAGGCGCGCACTACGAATTTTTTACCGCGCGGCGAAAAAACCTTTTTTTACATTTTTACGTACGGCAAAAATAATTTAAAAAAAGCAGGCGCGCTCACTACGGTCTAAAAACGCATAAAAAATCATTTTTTTCTCCAACCATCAAAAAATGTTGACATTTTTGTACTATTTTCAGATGCAAAAGCCATCAATTCCCTTACCGTACAAAAATTTGCTCGTTGCTTAGCAACACTTTTAATCCTAGGATTAAAAACGCTACTTTTAATCCTAGGACCAAACGTAATTGCATTTGAGCTCTCTAATTATTGAAATTTGAAGAAAAAACATTGTCTCCTACAAACTTAGTAAAACAAACTAATTGGGCAACTATATATAGGTATTTATTTGTTATATTATATTGATATTGAATGTACAATTGGAACAATTATTGCCAAAACTCAAAGCACCACTGAAATTATCACTAACAATATTCGAACAATTCAAAAGATTTTCATTAATGTCACAACGCATAGCACCTCCAATTCCTAATACTAGAACAACCTTTATCATCAAATATACATTATCAGGTGCCATATCCAGGAACCGATCCACTTCCTCAGGGGAAATTTGGTATTCAACTTGTTCATTTACGATGGGGTAATTCCTCTTAATGGCACTACTAATTTCTAAAATTTCCAACAGGTCAAGACGTTTGCCCTTTTTACCTGGGTGGAGGCATATCGTTTTCTCGAAGTCGATGAAATGGTTAAATTTTATACAATGCTCTGAGAAACCAGTGGTGTTTTTGTTAAACAAAATTGACTGTTTATGTTCTTTTACGGGAGTGTTGATTTTTCTGCCTGTTTGTCCGATGTAAAAGGATGGGCATTCATTACAAAAGATTTTGTAAACACCACTGTTTTCTCCAATATTGTTCCTATCCTTGTTATTGACTAAGAGTGACTTTAAATTACGTTTATTTGTACATATGCTTTTAATACTATATATATATATATATATATATATATATATATATATATATTTATATATATATTTATATATATATATATATATATATATATATATATATATATATAATAATATTTTGGATTGATTGGGCCGATACTTGGTGTAAATTAATTAACATATTAAAACAATGGTTAAAAATAACAATTTACACATTACAGGTGAAGTTCCACCGAAACGTGCGTCATGCGTTATTTTTTATAATAATGTGTAAATTGTTATTTTTAACCATTGTTTTAATATATATAATAATAGATTATCACAAAACGGTATTAAAAGCATATGTACAAATAAACGTAATTTAAAGTCACTCTTAGTCAATAACACCCAGGTAAAAAGGGCAAACGTCTTGACCTGTTAGAAATTTTAGAAATTAGTAGTGCCAATAAGAGGAATTACCCCATCGTAAATGAACAAGTTGAATACCAAATTTCCCCTCTACTACAATCAATATTATAAATGAGCTTGTTAAGTATTTTTCTGTTCAGTCTTGATAATGGGCCCATAACCCGAAACTAGTTGACTAATGTAATTGTTAATTTTTATTCAATATATTTGTGAAATACTTATTCATTTTTTTATTCAAACTGTAGAAGTCGTAAGAATAGTCGCTAGATTTTTTTGCGCCAGACACATAAGCAGCTACAGCTAAGCCGCTGTAGCAAACAAAATGTCGCTAGATCTAGCGACAAAGTCGCTAAAAAGGCAACACTGGCCCGACTAAGCATCGCTGGTAACCTCCTCGTTGTGTGCGGTCGACATCGACCGAGATTTAACTAGTGGCATCCACCGCGAGCTACACCTCCACCTTACTCGTTCTGTTCGTACCCCTACGGTTCCACCGGTGGAACATTGAACATTTTGTTGCTAAATGTTTCTCTTTGTTGCCATAGGTAGAAACTTATGGCAACATACGTAAATTTCTTGTTTCCACTGAAGCAACTAAAATTGTCAATAGCTGCATATTGTTTAGTAGAAACAATCAACATTTGTTGCCGAAACATAAAGGAACATTTTGGAACCTTCAAGGAAACAAGCAACAGCAACAAAAATGTTCCTCCGGTGGAAACGTAGCTATATATTTATTCGTTTTCGTACTTTACTGCACACTGAAAATCTGCGACACGAATATTTACTAGTTACGTTCTCGATACGTTTCCACTGCGATAGCAACACGGATTCTTTTACACGTGTTTCCTATTTTCTTTTGAAGTTTACCGCTCAAAATGGAAACCGGCGACAAGTAGGAACAGTCAACATTTGTTGCCGAAAAATAAAGGAATTTCAAGGAACATTTTGGAACATTTACGGAAACACACAACAGCAACAAAAATGTTCCTCCGGTGGAAACGTAGCTATATATTCATTCGTTGTCGTACTTCACTGCACGCTAAAAATCTGCAACACGAATGTTTACTATAGTTGCGTTCTGGATACGTTTCCACTGCGATAGCAACACGGATTTGTTTACACATGTTTCCTATTTTCTTTTGAAGTTTACCGCTTTAAATGGAAACCAGCGACAAGTAGGAACAGTCAACATTTGTTGCCGAAAAATAAAAAAATTTTAAGGAACATTCAGGAACATTTTAGAACATTCACGGAAACACGCAACAGCAACAAACATGTTCCTCCGGTGGAATCGTAGCTTGAAGGGTGACAAGTAGAAACAGTCAACATTTGTTGCCGAAACATAAAGAACTTTATTCAACTCACACACCCTCATTATGTTCATAAAAAATTATACAGCCCTCACAACCATCTGAAAACACAGCAGGTAATCTTCATGCGGCCCAGACACGTTGAGTCTACGCCGACCCCGGATTACGTCATCTCGCCTTGCAGTTATTGCGGGATATGTGGACTCGTGGCTCAAACGCCCGTGCTCATCGAAGAAATGTAATGTTGGTTGCAGTTAGATTGAAATACGAGTATAGATTCGTAAATTACGGTGGATCGTATGGATTTGTTTAGATTTTTAGAATATTGCTTAAGTTTTATAGTAACTAGTTTGTTCAAAATTATATATGATTATATATTTATGTTAAAATTTAAAAAATACGATTCTTTCTAGAATTCTTGGGAAGGCGGAGTCCTAGTTTCCTCCTTCACCTGCAGACGCCATTCGTAAAAATGACAAAAAGTATGAGTACAGCTGCTTTAGATAGTTTATTGTTTCCAATCTTAAAAATCTTCGGAATCTGAAGCCTACAACAACTCTCTTGTTAGAAAAAAGGTAGACTTGATAATATTGTCTAAAGTTCTCAGTTATTATTTCTCTTATAAGCTGTCATTTCAAAATCCAGCAAACTTTGCTGGACCTTGAAATCTTTTGAAAGTTTCTGCCACTCGTTCCCAAACTATTCATTCTATACACTCGTTTTAAATACATAAATGTGCTAGTTAGACGGAGACGTATTCAATGGAGCAATTACCAATTATTATACCCATTAAGTTCAGTTTACAATGGAGACGAGGACTTGCGACTGTCCAACGCATTCAATAACCTGCTTTCTAAATGAATCGAATAGGCAATTCAAGTTTTTTATACAAGAATGGCTCTTTTTATAGATGAAAGGTGAAACACTGGATTCTCTTGGTTGAATAATTGATCACATCTGTTGTCCGATTTGAGTTTGTAGTTTTGTCTCATAGTAGATTTATAGATATTGCGATTCAATGTTTTTCAGGTCCTCGACCTTTCAGGTGTGTAACAGAGACAAAGAAGAACTAATCTTGAAATTCAGATTCAACCTTAACCGTGAAGACGCAGATGCTAATTTAATTTTAAAGTGTGAATTTTGATTGATTAATTTATTGGAAAATTCTATTTGTGACTTCCTATATACTTGGATGCTTTAAAGGGTTGAGGAACATTCTTGTTGCTGTTGCGTGTTTCCGAAAATGTTCCAAAATGTTCCTAAATGTTACTTAAATTTCTTTATGTTTCGGCAACAAATGTTGATTGTTTCTACTAAATAATATACAACTAGTGATAGAACGATATCACTTTTTTTTTTGCCGATACGATACATCGGCCGATACCGATATTTACGTGCCGATATACCGACATACTGATATATCGTATCGGCAAACATCCTCAATATTTTAAGGCCATTTGAAGAAAAAACAAAAACCGCAAGTAAAGAACAATGTTGCATTTCTGAAGTAATTCCATTAGTCGTAACCTTAACAGAATATTTATCCAAAGAGGGACCAAACTCTGCTGGTGTAGGTTCAATGAAGAACGAACTTCTAACAAGTTTAGAGAGACGACTTGGTGATATGTTATTTCAACGAGAAAATCTGTATATTGCCACATTCTTAGACTCTAGGTTTAAAATGCATTTTTTCCCAAAAGATATTAAAGAACAAACATTGTCTTGTATTAAAAATATAATAAAAAGACAATATGAATATACAGTAGCTGAAGTGGATCCTGAATCATCGGAAGATGAAGATTTAGAAAATATTCCCTTAAGCCATTTGCAAAATAAGCAAAATACCTTTTGGGAAACTTTTGACAGCATTGTCTCTACTTCGGCTTCCGAGACCAGTACTAGAAAATACATGAACCAAGGATGGGAAAATGAAATAATATTATATTAGGCATCTTCAACTCTATTAAAAGATGAATCTCCATTTGAGTGGTGGGAGGCAGAAAAAAAGAAATTTCCCAGTTTGTACAACGCAGCTTCAGTCTACCTTTCAGCACCCGCTGCCAATGTGTCAAGTGAACAACTTTTTAGTGAATTAGGTGATATTTACGAGCCTCAAAGAAATATACTAAATGCAGATAGGGCTGAAATGTAGGTGTTTTTGCATCATAATATCAAAAAATTAAATTTAAGTATTAAGTATATACTGTATTTAGTTCCTGCTACATTAGGTATATTTGTTGTTAGTAGCGTTAGGATTTGTTTTACTTTTTTAGTAGAAATGTTACTATCAGAATATTTAATTTTTTTTATTTTGTTTAATAAAGTGTCATTTATGCACTGAAAAAAATTAAAAGCGCAAACATTTTTTTTGACGATATATCGGCAATTTTCTTGCCGATACGATACGATACCGATAATCAGCAACAATTGCCGATATGCCGATATACCGATATCCATATCGGTATCGTTCTATCACTAATTTTAATGAGGAGATTTGATGTTTTTTCGTAGGTTGTAAGATTTCGCTAGCCTCCTCAATCAGGCTAAATTGACTTAGGATCACACTTTAGGAAAAAAGGAAATACACGTGTTTCATTCCTCCCTGAAGTATGTGTCCGGGGAAATCAAAAATGAGCAATATATTAAAACAAATCATAGTTGAAAATTAATTTATAATCCTAAGCTGTATACAAGCTAAATCCAGAGAGAAACTTGCTAAATACACATACGGTTTCTTCTCTGACCAAAATAAAGTATAATTTTAAAGATTTGAGTTTCTCCCTCTTTTAAAAATTCCTGATGGAAAAGAAAGACATTTTGTTAGATATTGGCAAGTCTGAAAAATATCCAGTTAAGTTAAATTAGTAAAAAGAACTCGACCTCGTTAAAATTAAAACTTGTTACTTACTTTCAATAATTTATAGTTATAGTTAATAAACAATTTAAGCTTTTGGTTACCTAACCTATCTAACCAAACTAGATGACCTATCCTATAATTTGTTGTTACAATGTAGAATGTTGTCTATTTGATCTAATTTGATCAAAATTTATCATTGTAAGTTGCTTTTTATTCGATGATACCAAAAAGAAGTTCTTCTGATTATTTTTGTTACCAGATTACCTCAAAAAGAGAAAACTGTAAACTGTGTTATATTAGTAGATATTTAATTTTTTTGTTGTTGTTGTTTATATCGTAAACAAACGGTTTAAAGTTTAAATAAATGAAAAAAATCAAATTTGAACGTTGTTTTATTTTATTCGAAAAATATATATTTTACGGGGTGTCCGGGAAATGACTAAATATCAGCCAAATGCTCCTAAATATTCTTTTAAATTTCTTTATTTTTCGGCAACAAAAGTTGACTGTTCCTACTTGTCGCCGGTTTCCATTTTGAGCGATAAACTTCAAAAGAAAATAGGAAACATTTGTGAAAAAATCCTTGTTGCTGGAACATTGAGTAACATTTTTATTGCTATTTCTTGTTTCCGTAAATGTTTCCAAAATGTTCCTTAAAATTTCTTTATGTTTCGTCAACAAATGTTGATTGTTTCTACTAAACAATATGAAACTATTGACAATTTTAGTTGCTTCAGTGGAAACAAGAAGTTTACGTATGTTGCCATAAGTTTCTACTTTTGGCAACAACGAGAAACATTCAGCAACAAAATGTTCCTCCGGTGGAACTGGAGCTTTAAAAACATCTAGGTCCAAAATGTCTCTCAACTTTCCAAAGAAATTATCTAACCATTTTCGGAATGTTGTGAAATATTAAGATAATATGCATACTTACATACTCATTAATTCATGCGTTTAATTCGAAGAGAATGACAGCTACTGCACCTTCTCATTTTAATCGTCGTTATTTGTCAATTTGCGTCTAAAATTCCGATAATGAAAGAAATATTGTTTTCACTGATAACGAATGGAAATTTGTTCATTTCAATTTCAAAGCGTTTTGCTTCCGTTTATGAGTTAATACATGAGTAGGCTGGTGATTGATAAGAAACGAATAAAATTGAAACTAAACATTTATGATTTTGTGCTAAGAGTTCGTTTTTTATACAATAAACAAATTGAGGAGCTCGCATGCAAAACCGGATAAATCCACTTTTTACACAAAATCATATTTTGCTGGTTTCGAGATATAGCAGGGCCGGCCTAAGGGGTGTGCGAAGTATGCAGCCGCACACTCAAGCCTTTTGGAGGGGCATGAAATTGACCAATTTTTGTAAAAAAAAAATTATTAATTTATATATATATATATATATATATATATATATATATATATATATATATATATATATATATATATATATGTTCGTATGTATGTGCTTATGTATTTTAGCATTGTTTACACGATAACGGGCGCAATTTTGAAGCAATAGCAATATTGTTCACACGATAAAGAGCACAATTTTATAGAAATAGAGTACGTAGTTTCGTATACCTTGGATGTGATTGGTTTTGATACGAATTGGTTGGGGGGTTGATCCCCCGAGGAGGAAATAAATATTGTTTACACATTAGAGGGCGCATTTTTTTTTTTTTTGAATTTGGAAATATATTTCTTAAACTGGATACTTTATGAAAACCTGCTCTTCTAATGCAGTTCGCTGCGATAGAGTTTTTTTTTCGTTTCTATAAAGCGTACATACCATATATGAAAGCGTTCATCCATCGCTCATTTGTGAAGTTAGTGGTAATTTCATATTACATTTCCAAAATAAAAGATATAAGTTAAATAGTAATATGAAAGTATTGAACAAGCTCGTCTCCATTTTTTGGATAATTAATTTTATTTTACTTTATTCAATTTTTTTATGTGTCGATTGAATAATTAGTTTTTCTTCACATTATTTTCCTTATCTTTATATTTCATTAACATTCAATATGGTTTTTGTTTTAGTTTTGGAATTTTTTCCATCATGTTTTACAATTATTTCAATACACAGTCCTCTTTGTTTTTTGTACTTCCTTTGTTTCTATAATTCAATTTTTAAGTCTCTGAATATTATGGTACCTACCTAAACTTCTTCCGAATTTCTTCTCACATTCCCTTTCACAAATTTTTCGGGTATATTCTCTTATTTTCATTAGTGTAGCTACATTAGTTATTGTTTGATTATTAGCAGCTTTTCACTTTGCAATCCTGCTTTTTAAAATAGGTGCAATTAGCAAAGTTCGACCTGGGACCAAGATCGTTTCATGACTTTATATGATGCTTGGCACTTTAAATTCAATTTCATATATATATATATATATATATATATATATATATATATATATATATATATATATATATATATATATATATATATATATATATATATATATATATATATATATATATATATATATATATATATATATATATATATATATATATATATATATATATATATATATATATATATATATATATATATATATATATATATATATATATATATATATATATATATATATATATATATATATATATATATATATACATTAGCTAGGTATTTATTCTTAGAGTAATTGCAGTATAAGCATAAAAATCATTGCAACGTTACCTAGAGTTAAGCTTTCATTAGTTTATTTGACATAATAGTGGTTACAGTACAAGGAAGAGTACTGCACATATCAAGTCAATCAATAATGAATCAAATTGTCATACATAAATTTAATGTTCTGCAAGGCGCAAAAGTGCAAGGCGCAAAAGTGCATAAAACTGTGTTTGTTTGTAAGGTGTTTGTTGTAAGGTGTGGACCTTAAATTTCAAAAAAAGTTTTCAAATTATTTGGGCTGAAATTGTGTGATGGTGACAGAAGATATTAGTGTTAAGGAAGGAAATGATGGGAGTCGGAAAAGAAAAAAACTAAAGAACAAAATAGAAGAACATAAAAAAACAGAAGTAAGGTTAAGTGTGTCTTTAAAATAAAATGAATAAACAGTTTTATTATACTTTAGGTACTCAGATCCTGACCCCAAATTAGAAAGGTTTACACGACCTTGCAGTCATGATGGTCAAACCTACGAATGCTGTAAAGTAAGCATCACTTCAGAACGCAGTTTTATAGTCATATCGATAAAGTTCATCAAGACATATATTTATGTCACTATATGTCAGTTATGCCAGCTAAACGACGCCGACAAAATAAAGAATTAAGACAAAGGAACGCAACCATTTCTTATTTGTTGCAGTCAAATAAAAAAAACTGTCAGAGTTTGCAAAAAATTCTTCTTAGCTGTTTTTGGTGTTACTAAACAGAGACTTGTAACAGTTGCAAAGGTTTTAGAGGAAGGAGGTGTCCCGAAGGAGAAAAGAGGAGGTGATAGGATATCGCATAAAACTTCATCGAAAAAAGAAAAAGTACGAGAGTTTATCGGCAACCTGCGAGGTAAGGAGAGCCACTATAATATAATAAAAAAAAAGTCCAAACGAATCTACCTCTCCGCCACTCTTTCCATGGCAAAATTGCATAAAATATACAACAGAAGATGTGATCCACAAAATCGAGTCAGCTATGATATGTTTAGAAATATATTTTTGAATGATTTTAATATCGGCTTCTCATCCCTTGCCTCTGATGTTTGTTCCAAGTGCACAAGATTGAAGGAGCAAATAAAATACACCAAAAATAGACTTATTATGGAGTTCCGCGTCCACAGAAAAAGGGCAAACACTTTTTACGAGCCGTGCAACGAAAAACCTCAGAATAGTATAATCTTTTGTTTTGATCTACAGCAAGTCCAGCCGCTACCTCGTACACCCATTGGAGATGCGTTTTATTCCCATCAAATTAGTTTAGTATGCTTTTTGCTGCGTTCCAATGACTTCTCGAAATCCAACATTCTATGTGTGGACAGAAGATTCAGCTGGAAGGGAGCTACTCAAATTGGCTCAGCTCTACTCCATCATCTTCAAAGCTTAAATTATGAAGGAATAAATGTCCTCAGATTGTTCTGCGACGGGTGTGGAGGACAGAATAAGAATTCCCACATCATTCACCCTCTGATGTATTGGCTTAAGAACAAGTCCCCAGATAATGTAACAGAAATAACAATAACATTTCCAGTCAGGGGGCATAGTTCCCTACCTGCAGACAGAGCATTCGGTAGAGTAGAAAAAATTTAAAAAAAAAATCCAGTCATAAAAACAAAAGAACAGTATACTGAAATTTATTCAGAACTTGGTTCTGTTAGAACACTAGGTTCTGACTGGCAAATTTATGATATTAAAGAGCTGAAAAATGTTTATACGAAACTGAAGGGAATTTCGGAATGCAAAAAGATTCAATTGAAAAAATTTATGACTAAAAATAATCAAATTACCATTAAAATAATGACTTCCGAATATTATCGGTTCAATTCGTCCAGCTCCTGTTGGCAATCACTTGTTAAAAAAGGAAAATCTGAAAACAATATCCACTTAAACAGGTTACCAGATGAGGCCTCGGTAGACCAGCGGTAAGGTGAACCGCCTTATACCGTTTGTAAACCGAGGATTGTGGGTTCGAGTCCCACCTCGCTCTTGGGTGTTGTATATGTCCGGAATTTAGTGGTTATTTATGATGAAAAATGTTGGGTAATGTACATAGTTTACAAGCCCATTGGCCGTTCGGAACCGGCGTTAAACTGTAGGTCCCTCGATTTAAAAAAAAAAAAAAAGGTTACCAGATGGTAATGGTATACCAGATAAAAAGAATTTCAGACAAAAAAGAACCCGAAACAGATGAAAACGAACAGTGTGACTGCCTGCATGAAGAAACTGCAATACACATTTAATTTATTTTCCTCATTTTGCACCTACACTACAATTTTCACTAATTTGTTAATTTCGAAAAAAATAAAATACCTTTTTTTGAAATTATGACTAGTTTTTGAATAAAAATTGATTGAATGAGTTGATTATACCACTAAAACTGAAAATGATTCTTCAATTTAGCACTTTTACAAAAATATAAATATGTCAGGTGTTGTTTATCTCTCCTGAAAAATTTGTGAAAATGGATATATCCGCTTTTGCATACGAGCTCCTCAATTGGAGTATTCGTTTTTATTTGAAAACAAAACGTGTTCGGGCGGGGAATCTCGTCAGGAACGAAGTTCCCTTTGTATTTTTCTCGTACTCTCGTTGTTTTTAGATTTTTTTTCTCTTTTGATACTCTTTTTTTTTGACGCTGAGCATTTTATTTCACTATTGTCTCTCTATAATGTATCTAAATAGTAAACACTCGAATCACATGTACATTGGACGTATGTGAACAGTAAACGCTGTATCAAGTTATCGAATTTTATTACATTTTTTTCTAAGTTTGTATTACACATACTTGCCGCAGTTAGAATAATGCAAAATTGCAATAATGAGGCAATATAACTTACGTATGATTCAAAACAAAAACAAATATACCTATAAATTGTTCCTATTTATATATGAACTTTTATAGTATATATAGTGTGCTGGTGAAACGTCATACAAATAACTATTTAAAAAATTCTCAAGTTAATATTATTTAGAAAGCCGGGAAAGAGTCATATATCACGTCCTATTTCACCATTATCTTTCACAGCATGCATCCACCTGGGGCCGTATTCCGAGGAAGCCCCATATTACAATTACGTGATGATTTTTACCAGACAACTCCTACCGCAAGCCCAGTAAAGGACGTTCCAAAATGTATTTTACAATTTTTCAGTTATATTCAAACTTATTATATCGTTATTACTATTTATATATATATATATATATATATATATATATATATATATATATATATATATATATATATATATATATATATATATATATATATATATATATATATATATATATATATATATATATATATATATATATATATATATATATATATATATATATATATATATATATATATATATACATATATATATATATATATATATATATATATATATATATATAAAACAGAATTCTTCGTGTTATCGATACACGTTGTGGCAATAAAATGAAGTAAACTAGGACTTTCATTTGAAACTAATCAATGTGGTTCATTTGTTTCCGACTGGTGGCGATGTGTCATATTTATATGCCATTGAGTTACTAGAAGGAAAATATAAGAACGTTTGAAATATTTTGGTTGTTTTTTTTCCTTCTAGTAAGTCAATGGCATATAAATATGACACAGCGCCACCATTCGGAAACAAATGAACCACATTTATTAGGTTCAAATTTCAAATGAATGTCCTAGTTAACTTCATTATATATATATATATATATATATATATATATATATATATAAAAATATATATATATATATATATATATATATATATATATATATATATATATATATATATATATATATATATATATATATAATATATATATATATATATATATATATATATATATATATAATATATATATATATATATATATATATATATATATATATATATAATATATATATATATATATATATATATATATATATATATAATATAATGTGTGTGTAATATATATTAGTCTATATATTTCTGAATGAAATTATACAATTTAGAGGAGGGATTCTGGTGTTTTTAGTTTCTCCTTTTTAAAAATGTCTATATACTGTGAACAAATGTGACTACTATATGAAAATAAAATAATTCTTTTATTTTTTATGGAATAACAAAATCCTGGAATCGAGAGATGGAAGCAAGAAATGATAATGCAAAATAAAATTCAGTGATGGATTAGAAAGTATTATGGAATTAACATAAACTATATCAATAGTCGAGATAAATGTGATGTAAAACTTTTGAATTGGACCTTAAAAAATATTAATAAACAGAAATTTAAGTTTTAGCGGATAAGAATTGTTATGATTGAAATGGCACATTTTCGAATATGGTAAAACAGTTACAAAATGATTTTTCGCGTCTATTCTAATAATCAAATTCGCATCCACCATTTTTTGCACTCTTTGTAATATTTAAGACGACTTATCCTCACAAAGATTTGCAAATTTAAAAGTAGAATCCAAACTCTAAAGTGTAGTTTAGTAAAACTTCACACTAGTCGCACTTTACACTCTCAGCCGGTCAAAGAAAAATGACCTCTAGAGGTCGGATAAGAACTCCCTTCATATTGTCTCGTCGCATATCTATGAGCTATGGTCATGCAATTTTCAGCCTTCTAACTCTACCCTAGCGACAGTAATTCTTCAAACAGATGGACAGACATTCGGACAGTCAAATCTGTTGTAATAGGTTAAACTGTAGGCAGGATTTGAAATCTAAAAATTATACGAAAAATTTTGTTATGAACTCACTTAAAAAAAGTTTATGTGTTAATTTTTATCGGAAGATATACAATAACACCATAGGAGATTTGGCATATTGCAGAGTAGTTTAACTTATTCAGTAAAAAGGAAATCGAAGTTCAATAGAAATACCCGAACTGTTGTGTTTAAATATATTAAAAACGATATGAATAAAAATTTGATTAGTGAAGATGATTGCAATGAATTTAATCTTCCTGAAACTGGCTATAATAGTTCGAATTCAGACCAATAGTTCAAAAACAAAACAAATGACAATATTTGTATAATCACCTTGTAATGAGTTTGACAGTTGTTATCATTGAAAAGATTAACATTAACCTCGAAATATGAAAGTTGAAATAGTATCATATATTATAAATTTATATGCTTTATTTTTGTAGTAGTGAATTTTATTCACAGTTCGTAATTAGTCAACATGTTCTACGAACTTTTATATCAGTTAGTTTGAGTTTTGCCTTTAGTTTGGATACTGGAAATATCTGAATTTCATTAAAATGAATTGTAAAATAATTATAGATGAAATTTCTTCCATTCTTGATACGTACAGAGGTCGAGATAAGGCAAATATACTAACCATATGTTAAAAATAAAATTTAATAATTATATTTCTAGGTTCTTAGAACATTATGTTATAGTACAAGACTAGTTGGAGGACTTACAACAAATGCAATACTAGCAAACAAATTATTATTTCTGAGCAGACATTTATCTGATACTAGAGCAACCCTTCGACTTCTTGATGATCTCCCAATGTTGAAATATTCTTTAGAATATGGATTAGGGAAACAGGTAGTTCAAATAAGCTAGTTGCACACATTCCACTACATTGATTCAATTATTGTTAAAATGAATATTGTATTTGTTAGTTTTCAGTATTTATTTTATATTTGCTGATTCACAACTGAGCACCTCAAGTGCTAGCACATGGAACTAAATTTTCATGCTGTTAAGTAATTGTTTCATAGATATTGCTAGAGAGCTTCTCTGTTCGTATAAAATTAAATATTAAGGATAATTTCAAGAAAACATATAAAAGAATTTTTTTTTTGTAATTTTCTTCCAGGAAAACAGCTCTTTCCTAGCATCAATAGGTGTCCTCGGTAACCTTATTGACACTCTTTATTTCCCCATTGAAAAAGTAGCTTGGCTGGCTGAACATAAGCTAATTACTGGAGTAAACAACAGCAAGTGGGATACAGCCTGTTCCATTTGTTGGGTAGCTTCAATCTATTTATCTCTGATTAGGTATGTATCTTAAATTAAATAGGAAAAAAATTCATGTTTACATTTTTTTGTAATTGACATGATATGGATTCTCACTCAATATATATTTGAAGGAAGTTTAGCTTCTTGATGTTTTATTTATGATGTAGATCTCTGAGGTATCTACGCCATGTGAGGAAGCATTTAGAAGAAGCTAAGGGCCAAAATGATATAAAGTGAGTATTTCAATATGATAAATATACATAGCTGTATGATTTCCTTTGCATATTATCTTCTTATTACAGTCCAATATCGTTAAACAAGAATTTTTCAATCTTTGCTTGTTGTGAAAATTTAAAATTAGGCAGCTGAGCATATCTCCTCTGAGTGATGTGAAATGAAGGTTTTACTTTAGATGAGACAGTGCAAAAGGCTGAGTTGAAACATTTCATATAGAAATAGAAAATTCAGTGTTTCATGTAAAACTGTAAAAAAAAAACATAGCAGATAAAAGAATTACAGTTGGATAAAGGTCATAAATATCTATATTATACAGCTAGGGTATTTACTCATAATAATAATATCGATTTAGTTTAACAATTCAAAAATTTCAAACATTTAACAAATGATACAACTCATCTTCAACATATTTGATCAATTAATACATCAAACGTCAAAATACAAATGGAATCTGTCTAGTAAAAACAATTAGAATTAATAAGATAAAACAACAGCACAAAACAAAATATAAACAAGCAGAAAGTGATTACAATATCTGACAAGAATTTCCATTTATTGTCTTAGATTAAGCCGACCTAATTTTACAATTATGTTTCTACATCGATAATGTAAGAAATTATCCCAATAATAAAAAATACTTTGCCAAAATGAATTAGAAGATATTTGGTTTGATTACATACAATTCATAAACAACAGAATAAGGAGTTATCAAACTTCCATTGTGTCAGATTTTAGAAGTGAAAACATACAAGTAATTGTACATCAGTACAGGCTGGATATATTGAAGATTTTTGGAGAATTTGCGAGCAAAATATATGATATAAAATATGTCAAAAGATAAAAGAAATAGCATAAGGTCGACAAAAACTGTATGATTGAAGAGTAGCTCATTGGTTTAGACATAGATTCAATTAATTAAGACAGGTAAAAATTTGTTAACGTTTTCATTCAAATATTTTATTTTTAATGTGATATGTTATTTATATCAATTTCATACTCAGAATTGATAAATTTTGCAATACTTATAAACCCTCTGCTTTATATTAGTGAAAGACGTTCTCAATATTTTCTTCCAAAGATATGAAATTCAGTTTTCAACTTCTTGAATCATTGAATCATTTTTCGTATAAGTTTTTTCTTAAATTAATCTCTTTTCTTTCAGTGCTTCACTGGAAAAACTTATAGCAAAAGAGAGATTTGAACTGATTACGTGCATAAGACTGTCATTGGATTTGGTACATGCCATCAACACTCTACCTAAGGGATTTTTGTGGTCATCAAAACTACAAACTTGGCATGTTGGTTTGATTGGATCACTTTCTTCGGTGCTTGGGCTGTATCAAATTTTTGCGAAGAAAAAGTTATAAGTATTTTTATATAAAAAACATGGTATTTGATTTACTATGTCCATTGCGAAAGTAAATATTTTGTTTTAATTCTATTTTGTTGTACTATTGTATGACAAAACTTTCCTGAAAAAAATTTTGTTCTTTTACCAAAAATTTACAAAATTAACTAAATTTTTTATATATGTTATGCAATTTCGTTAATTATTTTCATTGAGCTGCAAAGTTCATTTCCAAGATATGTTTATATCCTAAGCTTCAAATTTTTAAGATTAATATTATGTATGTTGTTTCAACATTGATTATTATTAATATAATGTTATGTTGGTTGTGGTGCTTAATGATTTGTCATCGACTAAAATATTGTTTATATATTGGAAAAGCTGGTCATTGTTAGTTTGAATTTTCATTATATGTGACTAGTAAACATTTCTATTCAAGATTAAATGGGTGCATCAGAACAACAGTGGTTCAAGTCCAATATTTTGATTTTCTGTTTTATTCTCGATTCAGTACCCCCAATACGGTTCCTTTTCAGAGCAACAAAGATCCAAGTCCACTCCTCAATAATTGCCTTTAAAATGCCACTAGATTGGTATTGCTGTGAATTAAAAATGAAAATGTTCAGAGCAAAGGTGATTCAAGTCCTATTTTTCCTGTCAGGACACGTATTGCTTCAATTAGTGGATGTGACTATGTGACTAAAAATTCAGTTAATTAACTGAAGATTCAAGTCATCAAATTCAAACGTGGACAAGCATTTTCTTCATTATTTAGAGAGATTGTCTCAAATGTTATGGACTTTTAGAGATTCTCTTAATGAAGAAGTGCGTTGTAAAGAAATTCACATCTTTAGCAGCGGTAAATCGCGAGCCTCTGTACATGCAACGACGAGCCATAACTTCAGTAAAGAAGAACGAAAAATAATAGCTTCTACCTTTTATACCACCTATTTCTCATCAATTTCATAAAAATCTTCCTGTTAAAATTAATACAAGAACTATCTTCCAAGATGGTCAGGATTAGAGTAGGTAATCAGTTGTTGAGTGATGAAGAGTTCAACAACGAATACCAATTCGACAAATAGATTAGCTAGTTTTTTAAATATTCATGTTAAAATTGTTTTTTGATATAAATTTTATTTTACTTACTTGTTTCAGTCTAAAAACATCTGTGCAATCCTAATACACACAAATTTGAATTTGCGACTCTACAATTCAAATTTATTTTCTGTAAAATTGTAAAGAAAAAAAAGAATGTTTTCAGAGCAAGTAAAATAAATAACATAAAATCTTTTATCTAAATTTAGTTTTATTCTTGTGACTTGGATTAAACAATGCATGTTAATATGAATTCGTTCAGTGCAACACTGATCTAAGTCCATTTTATTTTCTTAATTGATTGATTAGTTAGGTGTTTTTGTATTTATCATCCATGAAGTATAAGAGAAATAAAATTTAATATATCACCAAAAAGAATCTAATGAATCCAATTTGAAATAAATAACAAGAAATTACCTATAAACACAAACGCAAATATCTTAATTAATCAAAACTTTGTAAAATGGACTTGGACCACTGTTGTTCTGATACACCCAAATATAATATAATTTAATCATATCCTAATATATTCATTCCTTTTTATTATGTATATATTCAAAATCTGGTTGTGTATTTTAGTTGAAATATATATTTGAATGTTTATGATGTTTGTTACTCTTTTCATTTTTATATATGTGATGTGATAGATTGCTATGTTATAATTTTAAACAATCATTATAAATTGAACTGACTAAAGCTAGCAGATTGTAGATATTGAAGTCCTAGTAATTTCGTTATTTGCTGGATAACACTTGATGCTTTAAAAAAAAAAACATTTTTAAAGTACGAGAATGAAGAATTTGATATGTGACTCGTGGCTCAAACGTCTGTACTCATCGAAGAAATATAATGTTGGTTGCAGTTGGATTGAAATACTGGTATAGTTTCGTAAATTACGGTGGAGCGTATGGATTTGTTTAGATTTTCAGAATATTGCTCAAGTTTTACTGTAACTAGTCTGTTCAAAATTATATATGACTATACAGGATGTTCTACAAGCTCTATGACAAACTATGACAGATGGTAGGTCACTTGATTTTAAACATTTTTTTTTTTAATAAACATGGGTCCGATTCGTTTTTGTTTAGAAGTTACAAGCATTTGAAGAATCGTAATTTTTTCAGTCAACCAGGAAGTGACAGAAAGTCACTTAGCATGTTAAACAATGCACACTTATAAAATATACACCTGCTTCAATAAAAAACGTAGGCATTTATTCTCCACTGAGGAATATGCAGATATTGTGTTTGTATATGGGTATGCAGCCAAATAAGAAATGATCCAAATCTCATTCTTCGAATGACCAAATCTTCAGTTCGTCGATGTGAGGCTTGCATTCAAGCTGGAGGTCGACATTTTTTATAGTCTTTAGTTTTGTGATTATCATTTAATTTGAATTTTTATTATTAATTGTTAATAAAGTTTAAATGCTTGTAACTTCTAAACAAAAACGAATCGGACACATGTTTATTAAAAAAAATATGTTCAAAATCAAGCAACCTACCTTCTGTTAAAGTTTGTCATAGAGCTTGTAGAACACCCTGTATATTTATGTGTTAAAATTAGAAACATACCATTCTTTCTAGAATTCTTGGGAGGGTGGAGTCCCAGAGTCCTTCCTCACCAGACTGCTGAACTATAATAGTCAAAAGGAACTCTAAGTTCAAGAAATACGTACAACTAAGATAATATATATGTACACAAAACACACAGTTTTAAATAAAACAGATTGAAATTCTAGGGACATGTCACAGTTTTAGAAAAATCCCTCGCATCATAAAAAACTTCACTAATTAAAAAACACTTAATCCTATACTCGAATTGTCTTAGCGGATGATTCTGTATTTCTGTAGGAATTCTATTAAAAAATTTGACTCCCAAAAACTTAAATATGTTTTTTTTTTATTCTATAGAAGGGTGTAAGAAATGAATCCTTACTGCGTGTGTTTATGACTATTAAGCCTGAACAAATTAATGTTCTTTGTGGCATAGAGAAGTTTTTCATAGATGAAAAGAGCAGGTAATGTTATACAGTGTGTCGCATTTAAGATGAAGACCCCCATATTTCAGTTATTCAAAGGAATATAGATTTCAATTTTCTCAGGGTCATGAACGGCGGTGGGACATATTTTTTAAGATACTCAACTGAATTCTAAACTCGGCCTACTACGAATTTACAAATAGGGCCGATTCTCAATATTTTGTTTCGCGTTAAAGATATCGAAAAATGTTATGAGAAAAAGTTGTCCAGAAAATTTTTTTAGGTCCGTATACTAATTTTCTTGACAAAATTCGCATTTTCAAATTTATTAATATTTTGGTATCCCAAAATTATTACGAGTTTTCTTTTTTCAATTTTATACTTAGTGTGCCATGGAAAATAATAAAATTGACAGAAGTGTTAAATACTAGTTAGTTTGAAGTATTGCGTTAAGTTAAATTCAGTGAATTAGTGATCAGAGAATCAAAAGGCCATTAACTTTACGTGAAAAAATCGAAATAATTGGGTTGTTTGGTGATAATTCTCGTAGCAGCAGACAAGTTGCTGCAGAGTTTAACTTGAGACACCCCGAACGTGCTTTTGTTACTCATGGAAAACAGCCGCTGTAAATACTGTTTTCAATGAAACTGGCAGTTTTGTTAAAATGTATCAGAATAGTCAACCTCGTTGAATACACCCGCATCTTGAGGATAACCTTATATTGGCGGCAAATCGAGCAAATCCATTCCTGAGCATCCTAGATTTATCATCTCAACTTAATATTGGCAAGGATAAAATTAGAAGATGCTTCAAACGTCACAAAATTAAGCCGTATAAACTTAAGTTCTTGCATTCATTTAAAGAAGGCGATAATAATAAAAGATTGGACTATTGTTATTGGGCTCAAGGTAATTTTTTAAACTAAAGACATTTTTTGAAGAAGATTATGTTCAGTGATGACCACTTATGGGGTTGTATTAAACTATCAAGTAGTCAAGTTCTTAGTTTCCATAGCGTTCTAGTTATCAAATTGAGAGATAAATTTAATAATTTTGAATTATGACCAAAATATTGAAAAAATTGAAAATGCGAATTTAGTCATAAAAATTGGCATATGAGCGTAAAAAAATTTTCTGAACAAATTTTTCCTATAACTTTTTTCCATATCTCTAACGCGAAACAAAATTTTGAGAATCGGCCCTATTTGTCAATTCGTAGTAGGCCGAGTTTGAAGTTCAGAATTCAGTTAAGTATCTTAAAAAATATGACCCATCACCGTTTATGACTGTACGAAAATTCAAATCTGTGTTTCTTTAAATAACCATAATATGCGGGTGTCTTCATCTTAAATGCGACACACTGTATATTATATTCAAAACAAACTTTTTTTTTTGGCTTGATTTCACTAAAAATTTCCATATTTACTTGACATATGTTTCGGGCTATTAAGACATTATCAAGAGTTTTGTAACCCATTTTTTAAATGCAATAATCTGATTGGTGATCCTAAAGTCTAAATTATCACTAGTGATAGTTACCCATCATTGGGCCTTGCAGACATATCTAAAGATCTAACTAAAGCTTTCAAAAGGTAAAAATGGTTATTCTTTAGCTATAGTTCTTATAATGTATGTATTCAATTAACTCAATTTGAGTACAACGAGTTAAATGAGAAGAATTTTTCAATTAACTTTTGCATAAAAAATAACAATTTCATAGATTTAGATAATGCATTTACTGCACAAAGTTAAGAGAAAGGACCTTCTGGAAGCTTTACAGATGACGTCGACAAGTTCGAGGAACTTATCCATCACTATTAACCAAATAGGCCTTAGGAAGGAAACACACGTGTTTCATTCCTCCCTGAAGTATGTGTCAGGGAGGCGGGCAGTTTGAGTTTGGGATAAACTCCTTCAGCCAGATCAGAGGATACACTTGTATGTACAAGTGCATTAAGGATAGATTGAGACGGGATATTTATGGAACATAGGAAGTGTGGGTAGGGCTCAGGGGATTAATACTGGCCCAGCATTCGCCTTATAAGTTTGCAAGCAGTGACTTACATTACCATGAGAAAACCTCTGAGAAAAACTCATGGCAGACTAGTCAGCCCCGGGGTTTCAACCCGAGACCTCCCAAATACTAGCCAGTGTACCTAACGTACTCGACTAAC
>JARQZK010002912.1:395000-397500 GCA_030704885.1 Cynegetis impunctata
TGTTTATCGGGATGGAAATGAGTTTGAGATGATGAAACGGGTAAACCACGATTTAGATCTCTACAGTAGATGGCTATATTACATTAAAATGAAGATTAACATTGACAAGATCAAGTATATGTTGTTTCAACAAAAAAATAAGCAAATAGGTAACATTAGTATCAAAATTGACAATACTCAATTAGAAAAGGTTGAATGCATAAAATATCTTGGTTTTGTTATTGATGAATCACTTAGCTGAAAAAAAACATCTAAGAAGGCTAACCGAAAAAATTTTTTCTTGTGATTCAGGTCATTTATAAAATTTTACTTAAACACCCTGTATCTCAGAGACGAAGCATTTCTGGACACAAATTTATAGACTTTTTTCTTAAAATTGTCTCAGGAATACGTCACTTGAATATTTTAACGTACTTATGTTACACCTTACACCCTGTATATATCAGACATGAAAAATACTTCCGCACCTAGGGTTGCCAGGCGTCCGGATAAAGCCGGACGTAGTTAGGCTTTTTGATTGCGTGTCCGGCCAAAATAAACGGTGTCCGGTTTTTGTTAGGCTTTTTACATTATAGTAAAAACATGTACATTATTGCAGTACAATATTTAAGATCTTGGAATGAAAACTTATACAAAGACACAAAACATTTCACATGGATGACTTTAAAAGATGTTCCTGAATGAAATCAAGTTTCTGGTTATATATGTAATTATTATGTATCCTCTCACAAAACAACGCTAAAGTTAACGATAGTAAATGTTTTGACGAACTGCAAAACCTTAAAAGTTTTCTGAACAATAACAAAGAAAACGTTGATTTTAATAAGCTGTTAGCACACAACAAATGGGTAGGTACTCTTATTTTAAATCAATGAGTAGTCAAGATTGCTTTTCAGAATTCCTAACTATTTGTCAGTATTACTTTGCGATCCCAGGACATAACGGAAACGTTGAAAGGGTGTGATAGGTCAGCAATGGTGAAAATAATGCAACAGATTGCATGTTGACACTGTAGCTAAAATGTTGGTTGAAGAATTTAATTCAAATCATTTGACGTGTAAGGATTTTTACGACTGCATTATGAAAGAATCTGAGCTTTTGAAGCAGGTTTCTGCCCACCAAAAATATGAATAATTACTTTTTTTTGTTCAACTGTAAGAAAGGAAGTTTTATTTTGTTCAGATTGTTTTTTTTATTTTTTTTTGCTTTGAAAAGTAATAGCAGGTAAAGAAGACTTATTATCTGCGCAATTGCCTTTCATTAGAATTTAAGAAGAGTTAAAAAATGTTGAAAGATGTTTATCTGGAATTTAATTTTGGCTGATGACTTCATTTGACTCAATAATAAAGTACTTAGATTGATTTGGCATTCGATTTTATTAATATTTCATTATAATTTAACAAGATTGATGGTAATAATTAGAAAAGCTTGATTTTATGTACAATTCTTTCGTCGCACCTATTAATACTAAGACACAAAATCTTCGATAATGTAGGGTGTCCGGCCTTTTTACTGAAATGTCCGGCCAAACTGGCTGGTCTGTCCGGCTATTAGGTTTGGCGACCTGGCAATCCTATCCGCACCTCACTGCTTTCCTTGGACAGACTGCAATAGTATGTATTCTATGGGATAACATACGACTAAAAATGTGCTTTTACATACAAGTGATGTTAACGATTAACTTCAAATTCAAATTGACGTATGTATTATACAAAAACTGTTCATTTCATTCCGAAGTCACTGGACCGCTTTCAGCTTTCGAATTTCGCACGTCGAAAAACTCTGTCCGATAATTTGCGATAATAATAATTCCGCAGCCAAGAAATCGAATCATCCAGATTGAATCGGTTGTGTAACGCCGTTCGGGGGCTGTCGAAATGGATCGGAATTATTTGCAGTTTCGTATCCACCTAGTTTCTTCTAATTACCGCGAGGAAACCGGCAATTACATAAAATTAAATATGTAACAATGAAAGTTTGTTAAAATGATTCTTGTTTATCGGGTGTAACGGTAATAAATAAATACTCATGTGCGTCTTGTGTTCTATACGCGTTCTTGATCCGGTTAATCAGGGTCCGGAGGTAACGAGAATCGCGAGAGCGAATATATATAATATATATATATATATATATATATATATATATATATAAATATATATTTATATATATATATATATATATATATATATATATATAAATATATATATATATATATTAGTGATAGAACGATACCGATAATGATATCGGTATTTCGGCATATCGGCAATTGTTGCTGTTTATCGGTATCGTATCGGAAAGAAAATTGCCGATATATCGTCAAAAAAAATGTTTGCGCTTTCAACTTTTTTCAGTGCATAAATGACATACTTTATTAAACAAAATAAAAAAAATAAAATATTTTGATAGTAACATTTTTACTTAAAAAGTAAAACAAATCCCAACACTACTAACAATAAATATACCTAATGTAGCAGGAACTAATTACAGTATATACATAATA
>JARQZK010002912.1:402500-415000 GCA_030704885.1 Cynegetis impunctata
TTGAGATGACCGTGGTCCAACATGCTGAACGGTTCATTCTCGCATACATTTATGTATGTGTTCTTTGCCACTTTTCATAATCAGTTCAGTGATCGCCGTTCACCGCCAAAACATGAACTCTAATCAATTATCATCATCAGAATTGAGAATTTGACGGAGAAAAGAAGTCGTGGTTAGAATTTAACAAAACGCATATCAAATAATTCGGTCAAGTGATACATGAATATTCAGTTTATTTAGAAAAAATTACAATATTTATTTAAAAAAATTGCACTAATAATATCAATTAGGATGCAGGTAATTTTCTAAAAAAAACGAAGTTTCACGAATTAATGAATTAGATTTGATATTTTCGCTGAATTTAGAGAGAGAAAATACGAGGGTAGTCGGAAACGTTTCCAATCTTACAGGGATAGATGAATATTTAGTATAGGTACTTGGCGAAAATTTCAATATTAAATTTAAAAAATTGCTTTAACTGTGTCAATTCACTTTGAATAGGTTTTTTTCTATAAAAACAAGTTTCATAAATAAACGATTTGATATTTACGCTAAATTTCGAGAGAGAAAATACAAGGGTAGTCCGAAACGTTTCTGGCCTTACAAGGATAAATGAATATTTAGTATACTTGGAGAAAATTTCAATATTAAATTTAAAAAATTGCATTAACTATCTCCATTAGGTTTCATTTGGAATAGGTAATTTTCTAAAAAAACAAGTTTCACAAATTAATGGATCAGATTTGATATTTTCGTATACTTGGAGAAAATTTCAATATTAAATTTAAAAAATTGCATTAACTATCTCCATTAGGTTTCATTTGGAATAGGTAATTTTCTAAAAAAACAAGTTTCACAAATTAATGAATCAGATTTGATATTTTCGCTGAATTTAGAGAGAGAAAAACAAGGGCAGTCGGAAATGTTTCCAGTCTTACAAGGATAGACGAATATTTAGTATACTTGGCGATAATTTCAATATTAAATTGAAAAAATTGCATTAACTGTGTCAATTAGGTTTTACCTAGAAAGCAGGTATTTTTCTAAGAAAACGAGTTTCACAAATAAATGAATTAGATTTAATACTTTCCCTTATTTTCGAAAGAGAAAATACAAGGGCAGTCGGAAATGTTTTCAGTCTTACAAGGATAGACGAATATTTAGTATACTTGGCGTTAATTTCAATATTAAATTAAAAAAATTGCATTAACTGTGTCAATTACGTTTTACCTAGAAAGCAGGTAATTTTCTAAGAAAACGAGTTTTACAAATAAATGAATTAGATTTAATACTATCCCTTATTTTCGAAAGAGAAAATACAAGGGCAGTCGGAAATGTTTTCAGTCTTACAAGGATAGACGAATATTTAGTATACTTGGCGATAATTTCAATATTAAATTAAAAAAATTGCATTAACTGTGTCAATTACGTTTTACCTAGAAAGCAGGTAATTTTCTAAGAAAACGAGTTTTACAAATAAATGAATTAGATTTAATACTTTCCCTTAATTTCGAAAGAGAAAATACAAGGGCAGTCGGAAATGTTTTCAGTCTTACAAGGATAGACGAATATTTAGTATACTTGGCGATAATTTCAATATTAAATTTAAAAAATTGCACTTACTGTATCAATTAGGTTTTACCTAGACTGCAGGTAATTTTCTAAAAGAAAATGAAGTTTCACAAATGAATGAAATAGATTTGTTATTTTCGCTGAATTTCGAGAGAGAAAATACAAGGGCAGTCCGAAACGTTTCCAGTTTTTCAAGAATAGATGAATATTCAGCATACTTGGTGAAAATTTCGATATTAAATTTAAACTGGTTTAACTGTGTTCACTTAGACTTCACTTAGAATGCAGCAAAATTTCAAAAAAAAACAAGTTTCACAAATGAATGAATTAGACTAGATTTTTCGCCAAATTCCGAAACGTTGCCAGTCTTGCAAGTATTTTTTTGAAAAATTTAGTTTAATTGTTCAACATATTCTCGTTCTACCTAATTGGATACACTTCTTCCTACCAAATGGCAGATCGCGTCAAGTTCGGTAAAAATATGGCTGCCATATTCGACATACCTAATTGTGGTGGTTCGATTAGGTGAGTATTTCTTTAGAATTTGGTGCAATTTAGTGAATAAAAATGAACGTGGAATTTCACTTGCTACTGCCAGTTTTGAGGTTGCGTAGCTGTAGCATCGCTGTGTTGTATTTTCAGTATTAAATAAACAGTATTAATAATGAAGATTGAGGGGGCTGAACTATTTTATCGAAAATTACATCCTCTTTTGATATTTTTTTAATATTCTTATTATTCTTAGTTTTCGAATTATTTGTGAAAAACTAAGACAACCTTTTTAGAATCTCGAATTGTTGTTAATAACTTTTGCAATTGTTTATGTGCGGGTTTGAAACTACGCACATTTTTCTAGGTGTCATTCCGAATCCAATAAGCCTTGTGTTATTTTTGGTCAAAAATTAAGATACCTACTTTTCTCTTGATCAAAAATCTTTTTTTTCGTCGCTATCCCATGAATTGAGCCGTTAATTTTAAGTAGACTACATAAATATAATACTGCTTTATTTTTGTAAGTTATTTTCGAAGCTACATACATTTCAATCCAAACGAGTGAATAATTCTCAAGTAATTTTCAAGTTTTGGACTCGTTTACTGACTTAAAATTATCGAATATCACGAAGATCCATCTCGATTCTCCAAATTGGGACAGAAAGAACTTTTGATACACGACAATTAAATAACATTGAAATTGCTAAGCTAATATGGTATATTTTGGATTGATTGGGCCGATACTTGGTGTAAATTAATAAACATATTAAAACAAAGGTTAAAAATAACAATTTACACATTTATCATAAGAAATAACGCATGACGCACGTTTCGGTGGAACTTCACCTTCTTCAGATGCTAATGGCAAACTAACTATGATTCTCTGTTATATCGAAAACAAGAAATGACAAAATATGTAGAAGGGGTAAATACAAAGATGGTTACAAATAATTAGTAGGAAAGGAATACCGAACTACCTGACTAGCAGTTCAGAATTGGTTTTTCCTTTTCTAATAATTATTTGTAACCATCTTTGTATTTACCCCTTCTACATAATTTGTCATTTCTTGGTTTCGATATAACAGAGAATCATAGTTAGTTTGCCATTAGCATCTGAAGAAGGTGAAGTTCCACCGAAACGTGCGTCATGCGTTATTTCTTATAATAAATGTGCAAATTGTTATTTTTAACCTTTGTTTTAATATAATATCGTATATCTCTGGCTGCGCTTCTTGTTGCCAAAATACTAAATTACATCCATATTTACTTGCAAATGGCTGGAAAGAAATTCGAATTGGAGTGCATCATGAGATGCTCAAGCTTAGTCACCCCACGCTTCAGAATATTCCAAATATGCACATTACAATAGATGTATGTACGAGTAATGCATGAATATTCTGCTATCAGTGGCGTATTACTGATTCGGAGGGTTTTTATTAACAGAACTGAAATATTTCTTTGTCATCAGTGGTAGGTTTTCAAAGTATTACCAAATTTGCTGTAGTTTACGATTTTGATTCAATTTGCAATAAGTAAAGTGAGCGTTGACTTCTAAACGTCAAATCTGAAATCTGTTATTTGAACCACAGAGATGAATTGAAGTCAGTGCTCACTTTACCTTTTCGTAAGGAATTTTGGTAACGTCCAATCTTCAGTTATATGAACCATAGAGATGAATTTAGGTCGGTGCTCACTATGCCTTTTCGTTAGGAATTTTAATAACATCGATTCTTCAGTTATATTGAGCATAGAGATGAATTAAAGACGACCTTTTCGTAAAAATCGTAACATATTGAAAACTTGTCTTTCGTAATATGACGCATAATCAATGTAGCCCACTGATTTTTTCAAATATTAAAATTTAATACGTATTAGAGGTTGAAATTAATAAATTAAGTTTTCACATTTTGTAGTCTTCACATTTATGGACCCTAGTGAATTTCTGTTCATTATTCAATCAAAACGATTAATGAAGCAGTGTATTTTTTTCTTTCTAGTCAATAATACTGTAAAAAAATAATCATCAAGGACAGCAGTAACTTTCTCTATACTGAAAGAATGTTTTCATTTCAGATTCTATACTGATTTACAGAATGCTGTATTCATGGAGATATAAATTATTTTATTTTTCACTTGTATATAATATGTGTATTTCACCTTGGATACGGTTGCTATAAACACACTCATTATGCCCTAGGCCATTATGCCCGCATTTGCGGGCATAATGGATTCAAAACGCCCGCTTATTGTACCAGGAGAAATGAAGCAAATTTCATTGATTAAATACTTCATAATCCTTGTCGTATACGACTCTGGATTTCTCCGGCAATGAATTATTCGTACCTTTGGCTGCATTTTCTATGATATTCTTGGGTAAATTCATTTTCATTTCCATTATTTCTATAAGACTACACAGAGAAAGCAGCATGACATTCACTGAATATGATGACAAAAATATTCACAAACGTCAAAATATCAACAAATGACATGCCTACTATGAGAAGGAACATAGATAGGAGCGATGAAACGATTTTAAAATCGCTTTTTCATCATAATATAATAATTTTTTCGTGAAAAATAAAATCTTGTATGCACCGCGTGCGTTACTAGATCCTTATGCCCATCGGGCAACATTCATCCCTCGGGCCAGAGGCCCTCGGGCCGAATGTTTCCCTCAGGGCATAAGGACCTATATAACGCACTTGGTACATAAATAACTAGTAAAAAGTTTGACATAATTATGTTTGAATTCATTTGTCAAACAACACACAATTTCAGGATACGAAATTGATAGTTTTGTCCATAATTTCTTGTAATAATTTTGTTTTATATTTGAAATGAAAACAGTTTTCATTAGTATATTCTGAAATCAATACAGTCAACTTTAAGAAGTGATTTCTGGCTCTTTATTATTTTTACGATAACTTGTCATACTGTGATTTCATATTTGAATGTGGTGAAAATTAATAAACATCGAAAAATATTATATTCATCAAATTTTCAATAACTGAACATCTACGTCATGACGCGTTTCATGTGCAAATAACGAGTATCTGTATCTGATGACAATCAAATTATTGGAAACGAAGTATATATTTTATTTCTCCAAATAGCAGATTTATTGCCTTCTTATTACATTCTATTAAGATTAAGGGGCAACTACATTGATTGGGATATAAAGACAAATATTTGTCAGGAAGTTTTAAGAAATAGTTTTTTTACTATCTATTTTCTTTTTATTTTCGAATTGAATTAATTGTTTTTTCATTTGCAGCAGTCTAAACGCTCTGCTCATCTTTTGAGCTCCTCTTACGGTAGCAGCGACAGTTCATCAATTTCTGCTAGCGAAATTCTACAGAAGCATTCTATAAATTACCTTTTGGATCAACATGATATTCTTTCATCTGAAAATGAAGGTAAGCAAAGGTTCTATGCTATAGTGAGAATCATATATATTTGATATTTGTGCTATCATATTTTTATGTTTTATTGTAAATGTTGGTCAGATTGAAAATATATGGATAATTATAGTTTTGAAGTAAATAAATAATTTTTTTCTCAAGCCAAATTATTAGCATTTGTAATAAAATATGAGCAGTTGTTTCGATAAATGCGAATATTTGTTTATGTAGATTGACAGCTTTCTTATGATTTGACGTCCGTCAACCATTTGTTTGAAAAATGTTAAAACTATTCAAAATTGTTACTCTACTCCGATATCACCACTGCAAATTCTAATAACAGATTCTTGATTTGATACGCTCTATATAAAATGACAACACGTAGTGTTACGATATTTTTGTTCCAATCTAGTAGACGGGGGATATCAGACCATCGCTTATAAATCGAGTATTGTAAATATAAATCCATATATTCAATAAATTCCTTCAACCACCTGGTGATATTATTTTTTGTTCATTCAACTGAAGGAATTTTTTATTCGTGTAGCAAATGTATTATCTACCAACTCGCTTTTACAGATGCACCGAAATGTTAGCAGGCAATGATTATTGCAGTTATCATTAAGTAAAATCTATTTCTTTTATTCCTTGTGGAAATTCTCAAGGTGGCTTTGATCAGGTTTTGTCATGTCATTCTGCAAATAAAAGTGAACGCGTCCAATACGCTCAGTATTTTTGACTTAATTTTAACAATTCAACTTCGAATTCGTGATTCGCTATTTTAAAAGTCTTCAATTTTAATTTATTTGAAATGGCAGGTGAGACTATGTCGATTTCTGACCTGCTTGGATTGAATTCGCCTCGTGGATTGCTGAATTTTGGAAATTCACCGACTGGATTATGCACGCCATCGCCAGTAAACTCGAACTTTCAGGTAATTATTTTGTTTTAATTAATGTATCAACAATAAACATCGAGAATGTGAACACCAGAATTTGAAATTTCCGTTTCATTTAAAGATTTCTAGTGTAATAATGAAGCAAGATTTTGAAATAATTTCATTACAAAATTTTGCTTTCCAGTCGTATTTTATCAGTATTACCAATCGTCTTTTAGTTTATTTCTGTTTCGAAATTTTATGGTGGCTGCTCCTAATGTTACTACAGACTCATCTTCGAATTCATTTAAAATTTAGCGCCATGTCAACTAAACCAAAAAACATTTCCAATATGGAAAGTTTTTTTTTTAATTTATGTTTATTCACTTATCGTGATCATGCAATTTGCCGAATTTCTGAATATTTCAGTAACGTTATCTTCAGTTAAGTTTATTTCGTAAATATCGAATATGAACTAATAATGCTTATGGAATTATCTTTTTCAGTTTAATTTCGACGATGTGAAATTTCAGTCGCCTGCAGTGAATTATGCCTCTGTCGCATCCCCTGGAAAGTCCTTTACAAAAAAGTTATCTTTGAGGAATACCAACAACAATGCCTACTTCACAGCTCGTGCTTTACGAAGCACATCATTGAGGTAGAAACTGATTTTAAATAAAAAATGTTTGTATTTATGGTATGTTTTTCATGTTTTCAGCGATTCTTGTGGAAGTAGCAGTCCCATTGTTGGTGACCAGTCGATTATGAGCAACAATAGTCGTTCAGATTCTCCAGGATCAGACTCTGACAGCAGTGGGGTATCAAGTCCAGATGGAAGCCTAACAGGAATATTGGTATGCAAAAAACTGTTGTCATTCTATTTATTCACTCATTGGTGAATTGAGTTTAAAGATACAAGTTACCAAACTACTTAATTCATCGGTTGATTTTTTTTCTTAGAACTCCTTGACGTTGAATGATTGTTTGGCCAGAACCGTTTTCAACAATAATAATAGTAGCAACCCTGGTGAACTGGATCTATCCAGTATTCAAAATCTGCAAGCTATTCAAGCTTTAAAGTATTTGCAACAACCATCGTCCCTTTTGGGATCATTATCACCAACGGCATGTTCCCATAAGGTGAGTTTCAATGTTAAGAATTAAAAAGTGTTTCTTATATAATTATATGCTTCATTTCCATTATTTTCAATCAGTTCAAGGAAATTTAATTAATGTATTTGATATAAGGAATACAAATGAAACCTAATTGAGAATGTTCTCTACAGTTCTGAAAATATTAGCGCTAAACACTTTGAAAATTAGAATCTTCATATATCTAATTATATAATCGTACTGTTCTATTTTGAATATTTGATAAGAATGAGTTGTAAATATTGTTTTATACTTCAAAAGATGCTTCTTTTTACCATTTGGATTTGGAAATCTTTTAGTTTGCATCGACCTATGCAAGTAGTATTTTCAATACTGAAATATTTATATAGAGTGATTAGATGCTTCATGAGAATTTATAATAATAACGTTAGCTTAAATACTAATTTCTCATCAGAATTATTGGGCATGGGAATAGCTTCTAAGCAGATTTAATATGTTCCAGCAAATACTAGACAATTGGAATGACAATCATTCTCCCCTGATCAACCTATTGCCAGATAATTTGCATTTGGATAGAGCAGCTCGTTTCCACAGATCTTCAGCATGTAAGTAATTAAAATTACACTTTATTGCATATTTCGAATAAATATGGAACAGATTTCCATTATTAATCATTAATCGTGAAGAAACTCGCTTTGGAGCTTCAATCATTCTGTGCTTCGGAACAGTGAAAATAAAAAGCTGAATTAAAACTTTTAATGGCTCCGTGAAAGATATTTCATTTGTGTAAAATGTAGAAATGCAACACTGTTTCTGCCAATGGTGTAAAACAGTAATAAATTAACCTGTGGTATATGAATTAAATTGAGAGTTCATTCAAAGTACCCAAATTAGTAGTTGAATTGGTTTTCACTGAATAAAATCGTCTTTTGCGTTTACTATTGGTGATTTTTTATTATATCTTGAACTATAATTTTCATTTTGTCAATTTCCTGACCAAAATACACAACATTCTTCGTAGATTCATTACTGTTTGATGCAATCCCGATAACGTCAATTTTGCTTCTCCTGGGATACTGCTAAAAAATATATACTACATGATACATGACTATAATATATAATACACATAAATTTATAGAATGTAAAATAGAAAAATAGTACTAGCCATTGATACCAACTAAATCGTAAATTTCGTAGATAAATACATATACATATGTGTAAATTAAGGACGGTGTTCAATAATTCCCTATTAGGGAATTATTGAACACCGTCCTTTAAGGTAATGCCTTAATAAAGTTAAGCCTTATTTAAATAAAGCAAAACCTTAAATGTCAGGGTAGAAATTGAGTTATTGAAACTCTCTCCTTAAATTGACAGTTCTTAGGACAGCGATAGTTTTATTTCTAACCCAAAAAAAATTCTACTTTTACTTGTCTGTTGTTGAAAAAAAGTTCAAATTTCAGCGATATTTAATTTAATTTTGATAGCGGTTCAAAACAGTATGGAAAATATTTTGGAAGCCGTAATTTTAGGAGGTGGGGCCGGTGTTGCTTGATTGTTCTGCCAGTCGAAAATTGAATGTTTTGCCTTATCACCTCCCATCCTTCGGGATTTGATAGGGGATTTTGTCCTACAAACTCTCTTCATAGGGCCAAATCATCATTTATAAGTAAACCTTAATCTGTTTTTTTTTGTGCTGCATTCTTGACCAATGCTTCGTATTGGCCCACTCATATTTCATTATTTAAACTTGAACATGTATTAAAAAAAAACACACAATTGCAGCACTAAACCGACCCAAAACAAAATTCAAATCGAAAATACAGAAGGATTACTCGAGTTGAGAAACTTTTTTTGGGAGGTTAGGTTTGGTGAATTAGGGAAATAAGGAAACCTTAAATATTTACGGTATCTAGTCGTAAATAAGGGAAAGCAGTATTTTATTATGGTTCCCTTATTAAATTTTTTCTAGTGCGCATGAGTACCCCTTATTTTCGGAACGACCATAATAAGGCATTTACCTTATAGCGTTTCCAATAATTCCCTATATGTCTATAATAACATAACCTTATGTCTATAATAACATAACCTTAACTTATACTAGTAGCGTTCCTTTTACTCCATTTCGCAGCTGTGATTCTTTCAACTACACGTATCTTGTTCTTCCAGTCCTAGAATTTTTTCAGTGGCATTTTAATTACTCTTCATTATTCCATTTCACGTACAGCACAAAACCTAACCTATTTTAAGTAATTGAGGCGTTGACATTGAAAAGAAGGTAAGTGCCAAAATTGCCGAAAATTATTTTTTTCACTGAAACGATTCTAAATGCCAATACCAATAGCGTTGAAAAGGAGGTAAATGCCTATCACCTCTCGTTTAGTTTTGAGCGGTGTCACAAGATGCCGCTGGTGGCAACAGACCTATCTATGTTATCACCTGAAACACAGTGCCATGAAGTTCAACAAAAAAACTAAATTCCAAATTTACTATTCAAATGTGTATTCACATCTGATTTACTTAGCTGCTTTTTGGGGACAAGCAAGACAACAATATATCAATAGATTACAAATAGCCCAGAATAAAATAGTTAAAACTTTATTTAATTTTCTATATAGGACAAATACAACAATGCTTTACAAAGATCTAAAAATTTTGAAAGTCCCTGATATAGTTGAACTGGATAGTGTCTAAATTATTTACAAAATCAAAAACAACCAAACTGAAACAGAAGTCGACCTAACTCAAAATTGTGACATACATCATTACAACACGAGAACAAATCAACATTTCCACATACTACCAAATGCAACTAATGTTGGGAAAAAAAGGAATACATTTCAAGCTCTACAATGGTTCAACAAAATTCCCGAACATATTAAAAACAGTCCGTCCATTGACAGTTTCAATAGAAAGATGAAAAAACTCCTCCTAGAGAACCTATAATTTGTAAAAAGTGATCTCTTCCTCTGACTACAATAGTTATTTAAGTTTAAAAAATTTATATAAGTTACTAAAATGTTAGGACATGCTTGTCACTCATACAATCTTACATGCTATACTCATTATGGATCTTGTTATATCTTAGAGTACTTGAATAAATAAAAAAAAGAATGACTGTTTGCTTTGCAAAGGTGACAAGTGCCGCAGCATGGGTTCACCATACATTTATAAAGTTATTTGCAAATAATTTTTGAATCTTTTTTTTACATTATTATCTAACAATGTTTGCATGTAACCGTATAGTAAATACATTTTCTACTCCAAAAGGTGCGTTCTTGTTATTTATTCATGTATCAATTTGGTTTTTTGCTCCTCCTGGAAAATTTAAGTTTTGGCACTTACCTCCTTTTCATAGTCAACGCCTCAATTATATTTATGACGAACTGTTTCTGCCTTACATAATTATTTCGAATAACACCTTCAATCGGTAAAGTCGATAATTTTTCAAGAAATCATTTGAAGACTCTTGTTTTATTTACGTAATCATAATCATTGTCAATCCCATTTTTCGAGCAAATTTGTGTTTTTTTTTGACACTGATTCCACTCTTGCAGCACTGTACGTTGCTACCTGCACATGGAGCGGCGTGCTGCCGTCTCGTACGTACAAACCGTCCGGCTATTCGAGCAAGGTGTTCCTCGGCGGAGTGCCCTGGGATATTTCCGAACAGTTGCTCATCCACACGTTCAAGCAATTCGGTCCGATCAGAGTCGAATGGCCAGGCAAGGAAAAACAGGCCAGCCAGCCGAAAGGCTACGTCTACATCATATTCGAGTCCGAGAAGAACGTCAGGGCGCTGTTGCAGGCTTGCACAAACGATCACGCTAACAGCGGAAATTGGTACTTCAAAATCAGCTCGAAACGTATGAAGGCCAAGGAAGTGAGTACGAGCTTTTCTTCTGTGCTATGTTTTAATGCTTCGATGGACAGGACAGTATTTAGGTTTTGGCTTTGAGTTATAATGGAAGTTTATGAAAATACTTGGGTGGGATATATCATAGTGTTTTTCAACTTGGAGCAATCAATAAATAATAAAATTACCCACTGTGTAGGGGCAATTTTATTCTTTATTGATCGAGCTTATTTTCATCTATATCTCTTGGTATAGGGAAAACATAATAAGCGATACGCCCCCTACCGGTGTCGAATATTACTAGAGCATGGGAGATAGATTGCTTTGTTTACACCTGTTTACGTGTATTTTATATGAGAAGTTGTTGAGTTTTAATTGTGTTTTGGATCGTTTGCAAACGTTCAGAAGAGATGAATTACTATTGTTGTGTATTCTATTGTTCATCTTGGGCAAAAAAAACCGAATATAGCTTACATACCTTTCCGAAAGCTGGACAATTAAAAGTTGCATTCCAAACAAAGTTGGGAAACAAGGAAATGATGGACAGAAGAAAGGTGTGGATTCATAACTTGAAGATTGAAAAAAATGTCTGAACATAAGAGAGTTGTTCTTTACAGTTTACTGAGAATAATTATTTTCCCTGCAGTAAGTTTATGGATTTTTCCATATAGAATTATACCAACTAATGATGTGTAATTTTCAGCTAACCGAAAACGTAGAGTTTTTGAAGTCCAATGCTATTCCAACGAAAAATCTTCCACTTTTATCGGAATCTGAACCTGGGCAATCATCCAGAGATTTTAGATTATTGTATTTTCTTTCATGTAACAACCAGAGATACTATTAAAATAATAATAAATGATGTTTATTTGCAAAACCAAAATAACAGTTTATTATAACATCAAGAATATGAAATGAATCTGGACTCTATAGCTAGGTAAAAACTAAAATATTCTATTATATAATCAGGAAAACAGAGATTCTATCAAAAAAAACCAGACTCTCAGAAGTCCACCGTACTTTTAGGATAGCTGTTATACGTCAGGAAAATTCAAAAAATATAATAACTTATTACGTTCAAACCATTCAAGAAGAGTATTCATATTAATTCTTCTTTCATTTCATGTTGTTTCTTTCAGTTTAGCTATTAAGTACTTAGTTTTGTCCATTATACTCAAAAATTCTTCAG
>JARQZK010002912.1:420000-437500 GCA_030704885.1 Cynegetis impunctata
TTCTATGATATTCTTGGGTAAATTCATTTCCATTATTTCTATAAGACTGCACAAAGAAAGTAGCAATGACATTCAGTAAATATGATGACAAAAATGTTCACAAACGTCAAAATATCAACAAATGACATGCCTACTATGAGAAGGAAAATGGAAAGTATAGGAGCAATGAACTGATTTTAAAATCGAATTTTCATTATAATAAAATCATTTTTTCGTGAAAAATTAAATCTTGTATGCATCACGTGCGTTACTAGATCCTAAGGCCCATCGGGCAACATTCATCCCTCGGGCCACACTTGGTACATAAATAACTATTTCTATTTAATTAGTCCTAAATGTTGTTAATTATTTTAATTGTGCGAGCTATTGAATACCTCATGTCTTTTATGGATGTTTCATTTGTATCTTGATGGATATTGCATTTTCAATTGATCAAGTGTGTGAGTTGCAGTGGAAACTGGCTTTTCTTACTTTTTGTTATAAACCCTCCATGCGTAATATATATTCTGTTTCAGGCATTGATACTGACAAGTACAAGTATCCTATTGGATCTGGACGAATTACTTTTAATAATAATCGATCTTACATGAAGGCTGTAGCGGCTGCTTTTATAGAGATAAAGACTGCAAAGTTTACCAAGAAGGTGAGAATCGTTGATTTTTAACGTGTAAAAATGTAGCTTTTGTGTACCAAACCGTTGTAACGCGAATGTTAACATTACAGAAGATTTATACTAAACTCACAGTGGGTAATACTAGTAAATATCCATTTTCCAGGTACAAGTGGATCCCTATCTGGAAGACTCGCTCTGCTCTTTCTGCGGGGTACAGCAGGGTCCATACTTCTGCCGCGAGGTGTTCTGCTTCCGATATTTCTGCCGCACCTGCTGGCAGTGGCAGCACAATAACACCGAACTGCTCCACCATAAGCCTCTGACGCGCAACTCAAAGAACAGCACGGTGCTCGGCCTGTGCGGCGGCGGCGGCAGCAGCAGCAGCCCCTCCAACTAAGAGCAAGTATTCAGAGATAATCGGTCTCTATCTCCGCCGACGTCTCTTGTTGTAACTACGCCTCATTTTGTAGATAACTACGCGCCGCCGCCTGGCCGCGGCTCTCGCATTTTTTTTTTACTCGTTACCCATTACATAAGCGTACAAGTCCGTTTATATTACTGTGTTGAACACATGTTATTATTATTAAAAATCTTTATTTCCGGTGTTGGACCGGATTATCGTTGTTTAAAATATATTTTCATGTTGTATTTTTGTTCTCTGGGCGGAATTTGTTGTTAAACGAGAATTCGCCGGGGAAATTCATTTGATTCGATTGTTGGTGATTTTCTCGAACCCAATTTCGGGCGTTAAACTCGAGCGATTTCGATATTTTCGGGGGGGCAAGTCGTATTTGCGCATGGAGCCCTTTTCGATCACGTTTAATACACTTATTGTTTAACAATTATTTTGTTAGTACGTATCGCAATTTGTTCAATTGCTTCTTTGTACGGGTGGCAAAATATTGTCGATGTCGTCGTTTACATTTTTTATTGGGGGGTTGATAAATTAGGAACATGTCGGTTTCATCTAGTTGATATTCAGAAATTCTATAAAAATTTTAAAAATTGGTGCGAATTAGTTATCAGTAGACGAAGTAGAAATACACAGGTTAAAATAGCTTCTATGGAATTTGAAAATGTTTAGAAGTTTAAAGAAAGAAAAATATTCCATTTCAACAGCGACTGATATAGTATGTGTGAAATAAATAACAAATATTCTCAAACGTCAGCTGTCCGGCCATTTCAAGTTACAATTCTATTTTTTCCAACTAGTGAAACATTGCGAAATTTATAACCGCTTAAATTTCGGTAGTGGTCATTTTTTTTATGAGAAACTTGTATCGTTCATATATGAAAGGAGCTGTTCTAATATCAATTTTTCAATTCATAACAATAAGTTCGGTTCGCTAGGTCAGGTTAGCTTATTCTTGTTTAAATCGACTACTGATCACTAAAACGCTCCAATAATTCAAGAATCTGTTAGAACAGTCAACATCTTTTGTATCGTGCAAAACATGCAACTGTCATAAATGTGCAAATGGTCAATAAACTAATGGAACGAGCCTTGTTAAAAAGTAGTTTTTTTATAGGTTATAATCACCGCGACAAATTGTAATTGCTCCTTGCGGCGACTTGCCTACATTGAAATGTAATTGTAATTGATGTTCTCGATTATTTACATAGTTAAATATATACTAATCGAGCGATTCTGTAGATTAATCGATAATCTGGTTGTATTTATAGAGTTTCTAAACTCTAAATTGAATCTTAGGAACTGCTTCGATTTTGACTAATGTGCACATAAATCCTTAAACATTTTTTTTATATTGTTATACTAAATTGCTTAATTTGATTGATGTATTTTTCATATTTGCAAATTTTAAGATTAATACGTAAAAAGAATTATGTGATCGATAAACGTAATGCGGTGATAGGTTTAGATGATTGCCGCAAGTTTTTTTTTTTGGACCCAAAATCTAAAAACGTTTTACTCTTTCAATATTTCTATTGATTGTTTTTTAGTCTTATAAGTTAATAATTTATATTAAAATTTGGATAAGTGTAGAGAGATGTTTAACAAAATTATATTAGTTTTTAAGTGTTGATATTTAAATTTTTATACTTACATGTTCTAAATTTGAAATTTGGGATATTGGGTTTCTCGAATTTTTATGTAATTTAATGTTAACGCGCGATAGTTCCGAAAATCGCACGATCCTGAAGATGATAACAAGGCTAAGAATCGGATATGAATAAAGGTATATATGTTTTCTCGAATTGTTTCAAAAATGATGTTGGTTTTTTAAACTAAAGTTCAAATACCATTAAAATCTTTGCATAATATCCAGTCTCCTTTTATTTCAGCTCAAGGTGGTGGTTCCTTAGGAATAAGTCGTTGCATGTTTTAGCCAAAGCACTTTTTTTTTTGTTCCTGGTCGTTTTTAGAATGTGACGTTTTTGTTTGTGACTGTTGTAGTTTTAGAAACGTATGCGATAGACTTTTACACCGAGTAAGATCTCAAAAAAATGAAAAATGTTTTATTTTAAGGATGTTTTAGGTTAAATTATATTGGCTTTCGCGAACGGTTAAACGGGATGGGAAAACTCTCACGTGATAAGGGCGTGGTCAGCTGGAGCTCCTCTTGATGTTTCATCTTTCGACAGTTTGAGTTTTTGCCACGAGAATTTCAAACAATTTAGAACAATGTAAAGAAATTTAGAGCAATTTGATAAATCGATAGAATTTTGTATCCCCTTCATTCTTATTTTGTTCAACCGGCGTTACTTTTCTATTGTAATCTGCAAAAACGTCAATAACTCTTGAAACTTCTTTGCTCCTAGACATTTTTATAGTCATTATGATTATCTTGCTAACTATGCCCCTAGGACCATGTTTTTGCCCATAAATTGTTTATATACCTGGTGTCATTTTAAATTTTTAAAATTTTCTTATAGTTAAGAAGGCAAAATATTCGCGTAATTGTCTGAACTTGGTGTTCTTCTCTATGTCCAAAGGATAACTAGAATTTTTCCTTCTTACTTTTTATACTAGTTTAATTACCTCCAGCGTCTTATTTTTTCTGTTGTAGTAAAACCATTCAACTACATTTTATTTTTCTTACCTTCCTAAGTATTTTCTTACGGTTCTTGGATTTCTTCGCAATTAGTGTTAAATACTCCTCAAAACGCATCCTTGAGTGATATCATGCTTCTAACTTTTTTCCATCACATTACAATCAAACATGAGTTCCGTTATTAATACTCACAATTCCGAAAGTCTTCAGTTCTTTGAACTCTGGTGAACATTTTTAAATAAAATATTCAGAAGATATATAGGATTCGTATAATGTACGAGTTAAGAAATTCGTAGTTTCCGGTTAGGAAGTGTTCAGATTTTATGAAAAGGTTTTTATATTTTAGGATATTGATTGCCGTTTTAACAGATGTACTCGTGTATTTTTTAAATTTACTGTCTTGAATTCAATTTTATTTAATAACCAACAATATTTCATAAAAATTTGAAATTATTTAAACTTGAATAATGAAAATTATTTTATTTTACAATCATAAATCAGTATTGATGCGTTTTCTTTCGTAACGATAATAGTTTGCAGATATGTTTATTGAATTGTGTGCATTTCGAATTGATGTTCAAATTGATGACTCGATTATCGATCATTCAGTTTACAAAACTCTTAGTTACCAGTTGACGTTATAATACTAAAAAAATGGTTTGAATTTTTCGAGTGTTGAAATTCATTATGTAACCTTTCAAAAATGTTTTATAAATCACATCGAATTTTTTTCATATATTTCAATTGTGTAATGGTTATTTGGTTTGAAAGTCTATTGCCGAAGTAATTTTAGAAGGTTACCTGAATTGTGTTATATCACTACATAGTTGAAATTAGTTTTAAAGTGGCTTTTAACAGTTTTAAAGTTTTTTAAATTAAAATTTTATCGATCCAAATGTTTGTGATATTACTTACGTTGACTGTTTCGTCAATGATAGTCTAGATTTTGGATTTGCCTTCTGAAAGAGATTATGTTTATTCTCGTAGAGCTTTTATTTGTCACGCCGTATAAGTTTTTTTTTAATTCGTTTTTGAATATTTTAATTGAATACTAATGAAATTAGTGTTAACGTAAAACTTTCAATTCAAAAATATTAAAAATTTCTTTATTGAAAAAATATGTTGTCATTGTTGTAAATATAATTTTAATTTTCGTTGGGAACAAAATTTAGCTTAGTGCAATTGATATATTTCAATCCGTAGAGTCTACTCATTGAATCTCTTTCAAGAAACGATTCCTTACTGATAACACCCAGTGATAACTAACCAAAACTACTATAACTGTCAGGATTAGTTAACCTTCTTTTAATATATAACGAAGAATTTGTTTTTAAGTTTGTTTTTGTTTTTTTTTTTCTGTTTCATCCATGTATTGAAGAGTTTTTTTTTACTTTATCTACTCCTAGTCAATCATGGTTGTGGTGATAATTTTTTAAGTTCATGCAAGTTTGTAATTTTATGACATCTTAAAATATATTCTACGTTAATTATTTATGACTTTTTGTTTACATCTCCTTGTCTTACAATGAACTACTTTTTGTGAGATTTGCTCAGTGGCCTATTGCACATTATTAAGGTAATCAATTTTACTTGAAAATAGCAAATTTACACTTTATAAATTAAAACAAGTATATAAAAATTCCATACTTCTGATTCTCAAGAAAGAAAAAAAAAAAATATATATATATATATATATATATATATATATATATATATATATATATATATATATATATATATATATATATATATATATATATATATATATATATATATATATATATATATATATATATATGGGTGCATCAGAACAACAGTGGTTCAAGTCCAAAATTTTGATTTTCTTTTTTATTCTCGATTCAGTACCCCCAATACGGTTCCTTTTCAGAGCAACAAAGATCCAAGTCCACTACTCAATATTTGCCTTTAAAATACCACTAGATCAGTATTGCTGTGAATTAAAAATGAAAATGTTCAGAGCAAAGGTGACTCAAGTCCTATTCTTTCCGTCAGGATACGTATTGCTTCAATTAGTGGATGTGACTAAATATTCAATTAATTAACTGAAGATACAAGTCATCAAATTAAAATGTGGAAAACCATTTTCTTTATTATTTAGAGAGAATGTCTCAAATGTTATGGACTTTCACGAGATTTCCTTAATAAAGAAGTGCGTTGGAAAGAAACTCACATCTTTAGCAGCGGTAAATCGTGAGCCTCTGTACATGCAACGACGAGCCATAACTTTAGTAAAGAAGAACGATAAGAAATCGCTTCTACCTTTTATACCACCTATTTTTCATCAATTCCATAAAAATCTTCCTGTTTAAATTAAAACAAGAACATTCTCCCAATATGGTCAGGATCAGAGTCTTCAGTTGTTGAGTGATGAAGGAGTTCAACAACGAATACCAATTCGACGAATAGATTAGCTATTTTTTTTAATATTCATTTTTTCATTACTTGTTTCAGTCTAAAAACATCTCTGCAATCCTAATACTCTCACGACAAATTTGAATTTTTAACTATACAATTCAAATTTATTTTCTGTAAAATTGTAAAAGAATGTTTTCAGAGGAAGTAAAATAAATAACATGAAACCTTTTGGCTAAATTCAGTTTTGTTCTTGTGACTTGGATCAAATAATGCACCTTAATATGAATTCATTCAGTGCAACACTGATCTAAGTCCATTTTTTTTTTCTTAATTTATTGATAAGTTAGATGTTTTTGAATTCATCATTCATGAATTATAAGAGAAATAAAATTCAATATAAATCATCAAGAAGAATCTAATGAATCCAATTTGAAATGAATAACAAGAAATTACCTATAAACACAAACGCAAATATCTTAATTAAACAAAACTTTGTAGAATGGACTTGGACCACTGTTGTTCTGATACACCCATATATATATATATATATATATATATATATATATATATATATATATATATATATATATATATATATATATATATATATATATATATATATATATATATATATATATATATACTTACATAAATACTACTGAATATTCTCTAATTGTAAAACAAACTCTATGGTGCGTTTCGTTGAAATGTATCATCATCAGTCTCACTTTAAATGTTGTGGATAATGGCGTATTTCCAAGGTAGACATACTGTTTAAATCCTCAGCGGGTTTTACTATCTACTCTTGGACAAAAAAACGAACTATTTATCGATATTTCTTTGGAACAGGAAGGACAATGGAAACGGTAAGAACTGATGCAGTAGCAGTAGTTTTGAAGCAAGGAAAAACTGAATATATGTTAATAATTATTGTAACTTAAGAGTGTAGTAGTAGTAATAAAAGGTTCGTTCCAACCGGCATCAGAAACAGTTTCTTACAGTCAGGATTCTGCGCAGTAACTTAAATGCGTTCCAACCAGAATCATAAACGATTAGGAAACGGTCAGTTTTGCGTTCCATCCAAGGTTGCAAACTGTTTGAAGACTATCAGAACGGTTTGCGGATTATCTTGACCGTTCATCTGGCGCATGTGTAGAGCTATTATTTTTCAGATTGTGACAATTTCTTTAAGATTCTTTCGCTTATTTTTATTCACCTAACCTATTGTCACATAAAAACTCTCATTATACTCTCTGCATATTTACGTTATGTATTCTTGTTCGGTAAAACTAAAAATGGCATATATTTCATAAACAACAAACTTACATTTTATTGTAGGTACTACATTTACTTTCCACGTTGCACTAAGATATTAATTTCACTAACACATTAATTAAAAAAAGAATTCTAAAATTAAAGTAAAAAAAAATTGAAACATGAATGTAAGAAAAAAAATCTGAAATTTGCTTAATAAAACGTTGCATAAAGTTTTTCGAACAAGTGGAACAGGTTCTATTTTTTTAAAAGATCAATTCTTTTCTTTCTCTCAGAAGTTCATTTCTTTCCTTCATTAAGATAAGTGTTTGTTTATGCACCTCCAACTTCTCTTTTTCAAGTACTATTCTATCTCTATTGCATTCTTTGCTATCTCTTCGTGTTTGCTCTATTGTAACATTTCTGTTTGTGGTAGGATTTTTTGTTTTTAATGAGAAGCTCGTCCCTGAGGCCTGACTCACTACTTCTAGTAAATTATCAGGCGTTCCAACCATAGATCAGGAAACCAATATTTTACAAACATGCGTGTTGAGAACGATTTGCAAACTGTTGGAAATCTGTTTGTGATTCAAGGTTGGAACAAAACTAAACTTATTTGAAACTATGTTTCAAAAGGCTAACGACCTTCGGTTTCTTGTCCATACAAAGAGTGTTTTCCTGCTATTTTATATCGATCATTTTCAAAAACTAATATAACCAAGTTTATATCTAAGCAATAAATTTTAATTGACAAAGAAACCACGATAAACAAAAAGAATGATTATATTTGCATTGGTAACAACGTTTTTAGGAATTTTTTTAAAATGAAACAAGAATCTAGAAAATAATCTCATATATTTATAACTTATCTTAATAATTAAATAACGGACATTTTCAATCCTCACTTTTAATTATTAAATTTCATATCAATTGCTCAAAGTTCTTCTCATAGCTCAGATCGAAACATTTTTCAGTTTATATTCTCACTTTCAGTCCTTAATACTCTTTGTTCCATCCGACATGTCTACTTCAATGCTCATACATGAACTGTCTGTTTTTCCATTTATTTGCATACTTGTATTTGATTCTTCAATTTTAGTAGAATCTCTAACACTTAAACTCATCTCCGATTCTGTATCTACACTAGTTTCATTCATTTCGGTATAAGTTGATGATAGTTTGCTCCTCTCTTTCCGAATATATCTGGGTATTTCCTCAGGAGCACCTGTGAATAAATAATAAATTTAGCAAGCAAGATGCAGGACATTTTCAGTTTTTTCTAAATCGTAGAATTGTTCTCAATAAAATAATGTTGGGTAGTCAGAGCTTGTTTTATATGGTTCTTGTAACGTTGAAGTTCTACGAAAAAAAAAAGGTATAAACAGTAAATATAAAGTAAGCCAGTATCCACAATTAAATGAGGTGAAAACTTCCAAGTTGATAGGCTTTGATCGACGAGAGCTCTTTGCCTACCAGACGTTTTGTGTCTAACTATGATAGGCATCATTAGTGGCGAGTACACAGTCTTGCATTTACAGAAGAAACGTCTGGTAAGGAGTTCCAATTGATGACAACCCTGTGTAAGTAAATATAAGTATCAAATAACGAGTGGAAAAACACACCAATGCATAGGATTGTTCATTTGTCTAGAACGAAGCTAATGTAACGTCAAGATTTTTACAACTTTTGAATGGGTAAATTACCTGGAAATGGCGGTTTTTCTTCAGCAAGTTGTTCAATTACATAATTCAGCATTGTCGAACTGAAAGTATCGTCTCTCTCCAAGCCTAGTGCTTTATGAAACCAATCAACAGCTTCTTCGGCGTTTCCCATTAGCGAATGTACAAAGCCAATAGCAGAGTATATTGAGGCATTTTGAGGTGAAATCAACAAAGCCTGAAATTAATTGATCATGGTTATAAACTTGTGGAAAGCACACCAGACAGTGTGATTTTCTATTACTAATTGTACATGAGGTTGAAAATTATATAAAATGAATTGCATATGTTAAAAATTAAAATGTTGAGATTTCAATAATCAAATGCAACTTAAAAAGAAGACAAACCTGATGGTGATATTCAAGGGCTTCTTCGTATTTTTTCAATTTCCTACAAGTATGTCCTAAGTTATTCAGTAAGGACACCCACCTCTGGGGAATGGGTACACTCTGAATCCTACGTACCTTTTCTAGAGCTTCTTTGAAGTTTCGCTCTGCGTTTATATATCTGAAAAGCATTAAATTTATTCTTTTCTTTCAAGTTTTAAGTTAATTTAATAATACAAATTTCTCAAAAAATAATTCAGGAAACTCTACATGACTCATAGTTAAATTGGTAAACAAAAATTATCATTTGATATAAAATGATTGTCTGTTACTTCGAATATTATATTATTGAAACAAAACTGCTTGTATCTTGTTCAACATTTCTAAGTGAAAAATCTTTCTATACTGTCGAAGATTTTTTAAAGAGCGAGATAAAGCATATATGTGACCCATTTAATGTTTATATTTAATGTTTTTATTTTTCTATTTTCATTAATAGTACTATTATCCACAAACTAACCTGTGATAAAATACTTTTTATTTGGAAACACCAATAAATGTTTTCTCTTACTTTAACAATAAAAAAGTACTCACTCTAAATTCTGAAAGTTAATCACTCCTTTTTCGTGTAATATGAATGGATCATCGGGTGCTATGCTCTGGGCTTGTTGGAAGAACTTGTCTGCCAATCTTATGTTGTTTGTCAGTCCACATTCTAACCCTATATACAGTAAGGGTAGATGACATCTGAAAATTGCATGTTTCTTAACAAGAACATTCACTAAAAAATATTTTAAATACCCTTTCATCAGTTGCGATGCTTTGAAGTAGGCTGCCATCGCCTGATCATGTTCATTTTCAATGGCAAAAGAGTGGCCATAGGCGAGCCACGCAGGTCCAAAAAGTCTATCCAAACAGGTTGCTTTGGCTAAATATCGTCTGGCAAAATCACTTTTACCTGTTCAAAAAAAAAAATATATATATATAGCTATAGAACTTTCAGGATTTAATCAACTTATACTAAAATAATGTTTCTATAATATAGAAGAGTTGGAACAAGAAAATGTATTACGAATTAATAAAATTAATATTATAAAACCAAACAAGTTTCTAGCAAGAAATACATAATTGATCTTACCTATTATATAATAATAACAGCCAACTGCATACCAAGATATAGCTAAATTTGGATATAAATCAACCAAGTTATGTGCTAGAAGGAATAATTCTGAAAAATAAAAAAACAGTAATGTTTTATGATGTGTAACATCTAACAGAAATGTGAAATAGAAAATGGGGACAAGTACGCTCTATTCAATTTATTCTGTAAAATATTTCTTGATCGCTTAGGTTAATTATTAACCTAAGCGATTTTTAATCTCATTAATATCAAATCCTACTCATACTTATAAAATTTCTGGATAAAAATAATGTAAAAATATGGTGAATACATACATATATACATCAAGATTGAAATATTTTACAGAATAAATTGAATAGAGCGTACTTGTCCCCATTTTCTATTTCACATTTCTGTTAGATGTTACACATCATAAAACATTACACAAATCATGTTTTATAATACCAACACAACTTTGAGTAGACACATCGATAGATATTTCTCTATTACAAAATAGGCAATTAAATAATTATATTAATTTATTAAAATATGAAATTAATTTTGAACTTACTACTAGTCTCCTTCAATTCAACCTGACAAGATATATGAATTGGCAAACAAGCAGTGTGCCAAGGATCCTCCTTCAAAATCGTATCAGTCAGATTACCACATTTTTGAAAATCACAGTTATAATAGAATCCTTCAGCCTGAGACACCAATATGTCCAAATTTCCTCTCAACCTTTCCAAACAATAATTACTGCTCTCGTCTGAAACATCAGTTTCCATGCTTTTTAGATTCTTGTCTTTTTTCTTATCATCAACAGCTTTAGGTACATTTGGAGTGCTTATCGATGGGGAAGAGATAAAGTTTGGAGTCGAGGTAAGATTTGAGATATGATTTGGAGTTATGTTCAATAACAGGTGACCATCTTGGAGTAATAGGGGATCAGCATAGGTTATTTTGGGAGTATATTTGGAGATTGATTCTGGAGCCTGATATTTTTTCAACTTGCTCTCGTATAGTAGATTTAATATATCTGCTTCTTCAGCAGAACATTGTTCACTTATTGGGAGCGACTTCAGTAATTCTTCTTCTGTAAAACAAAAATATATCATGCTATGTGACACCGCCAGGTAAGTGATTGAACATTAAATATGTATAATTCATTTTGATTTATTGTAAACCATTTATTTTTCTTGAAAAACTATTCGTTATTAATCTTGATGACCCATAAAAATTCAAGCCTACTTCCATTCTTTATATCATATAAAATGTCAATGTACAAGAACTATAGAATTAAATTCTTTAATTATATTAGTTTTAACTCTCACAACAAGCTCTGCACAGCAAAGTGTATATTTTAATTTTCAGTATTTTCTTCCTATGTTTCAAATATGTAACTAACCTTCCGAAGCGGACAGCATTTGATATCTTGTAAGTGCATCAAATGCTTCAAAACAATAAACATCATAATGTAATGCTTGTTTATAGCACTCTGTAGCCAAAATTCTGTTATCCATGGTTTCCAAAACTCTTCCCTTGAGAAACATTATTGATGCATAGACTTGCTGAAAAGGAGAGATATAAACTTTTGATATCTACAAAATTAATCCTTACATTTTTTGGTCTATCGTCAAAAATTAAAGTATCAAAGTTATTAACAGTGTGATTAGAGAGTGGCAAATTTTGTTGAGGAACTATTTCAACATCCAAAATGTTGACTACATTTAATGCTTCACTCAGTTCATTAGCTGCTAGAAGGCATCTTACTGTTAAATAATTACACAAAATATAGGTCTGAAACAGAATAAAACATATGTGAATTCAATTCACTATCAACCTCAAGGGATATTATTTCACCTTCTCTAAATTTCTGGAACGAAGTAAATGTACAGCTCTATGAAACTGTTTTGAATGGTACATACATTGTGCTAGCCAATAAACATCTCGTGGACTTTCTGTTATTGAAACCACTTTATCTGCCCAATACACAGCTGTCTCATACATATGCTGAAATTTTAGAAGCACCTGCACTATTTGAATTTGGAACTTTATAACTGATATACATACCATATCTGAATAGTGTTGTACTAATTTACGGTATTTTTCAATATCCACATTTGTGATGTTTGTGGTCTTCATATTCAAATTTAAATATTTAAAAAATTATATGACCAATTGACCAATTTATTCAACAGCACCAGTTTCAAATTTTGTTCAACCAGCAAAAATATATGTACGTAATTAAAATAGGTTATGTTTATCACAAATACAAAATGTCACTAACCAGAGAAAAAGTACACATACTATCTGTTGCGTCCCTCCACTGGCCTCCACTATCCACGTCTTTTTGTTGGAGGTACACTATGACCATGGGCCTTTCATGCGATCCGAGTGTACATTAACTTTACAGAAATCAATCTAATTTTTTTCTCTGTAATGAGAAAGAAAAAAACACTTTATCCACATATACATATAAATACATATAACTTATGATTAGTACATAGATTAGGAAGGGGTTTTAGAGATCAAAATGCATATTCAAATACTTCAAAAGGTACGATTATTATGACACTCCTGTGTCTTAATTTTTAAAATATCAAAATAGAACCTAATGGCAAGTGAAGAAATGTTTCAAATCATAATTTCATTCTCTATTTAATCATTCATAACAATGATTAATAAACTTATTTCATTTTTATGTTTCAATGCTTGATACTGGCTCTAACTTTCTGTCGCATTGAACATTCCGCTTCTTCTTTCTGCAAATACTATTTGGCGCGATTGAAATGTTTGGTCGTTTTTTTTATTGTGGTATAGCTTTAGGTACAGAGATTTTAGTATTGTTTAACAATCCTGATATGTCATGGAAAGATAACAAGTTTGTCTGAAATTAAATTTTAAAAAAATGGAGATCGGAAAACCGCAACTTGCTAGATTAGTATTAGGTACTCAGTTTCCTATTTACGCTAAAAGGTTTTTCTCACTTATTCATTTTGATTCCCAGGTTACTTGAAGAATGAGAACTGTACCAAAGCTTTCAACGAATTCCTAACAACATCTAAATATTTAACACAACATGCCCTGTTTGCCAAAAATGGGAAATATTTTGCTACGCGTGTTGGCGGGCAAACATTGGAAGATATTATAAATGAATACACAGAGATATCTTTAATCAGTGAGTATCTGCATTTCCAAGTTGTCTGCAAGTAGAGTGAAAAGTAAACAAATTTGTACAAAGTAAATTTCATTAAATTGTATTAGACAATTTCAAAAAATTCCTTTTATATTAGTTTCCTAGCAAAAATCAGGGTACACTCAAGTTTCTGGGTAGTGAAACTGTTCACATGAAAATTACTTGAATTTCTTAATAATCTGAAATTAATACATAATAGATACTGGTCCTGTAGAAAGACTTGAAAACTTTCAAGTCCTTCTACTTAAAAGAGTAGTACAATTGGTTTAATATGAAATATAATCTATTAATATTTTAAAGCTAATATATACTTGCAGTTCAAGGAAGACTGGAACAGACAAGTTATTACGAAGAACATAATAAAATGAATATTGTTGGACAGTTGAAATATATTCTGGATTATGACAGTGAGCCTTCACCTATTCTGTAAGTTGCTTTATATATGTAATCATTTGAAGAATTTGTTTTATGATTACTCAATATGTCACAGCCTGTATATAAATGTACTATTTTGTATTTAAATCTTCAAATCAAGATACATGATTGGACATCATAGCTATTTCAATAAATATGCAATGAAGATGGATGTATGCCTGGAACCAGTTTACGGAAAATATTTATATTATTTTCCAATATTTTTATATTGATCAAATATCATAGAACAAAAATTTCTCAATTTAATATAACATATTCTTTTATATTCAACAAATAATTTTTATTTAATCTTGGCTTCATTTTGCACCTTAGCTTTTAAACATATTGTAGATTAAAGTTTATCTCATTTCTGAAATAGAAATTTGTTCACTGTCATCATCATTTTCAGTGTCTTTCATCGATGTAGTATTAATCAAAATTTTTATTTCAGGCCAAACGCTTTGAATACTACACCAAGTGAGTCCCTGCCAGGAAATTCCTCTCCAAAAAACACTCCCAAACATTCCAATAACCAAGTAACACCGACGTTTGGAGAATGTAGTCCAATAGAATGCCTAGGAAATATCTCCCAAGTTAGTGAAACTGTTTAAATAAATGAAAAAAGTAAAAATCTAATCTTATTATCACTTAATTTATAGATATTATCTCAAACTCTCCTGGAAAAACCAGAGCTGCATGAAAAATTAGCAGATGCAATTAATTCAGTTCGGAAAACATCTAAAGGCCAAGATGGTGAAGTTGAGAATGCTTCTGAGCAGCTGGATGAAAAAATAAGGACGATTGTACAAAGAGCAGAAGAAGATCCTTTCTTCAATGATTTATTAGGTGAAATCATTGGTGAGATTTTCAATAATAATATTTCAAATTTGTACATTTTAATATTAAGTAGTGAATGTTTGTATAGCTCAAATTATGTTTTATGACCTTATAAAAAGAACTCAAATAAGTACTTAAGTTTAATTATTCATATATATATAGCAGCATTGTATTGAATAATTTTTGGTTTTATATTCTTTTCAGGTAACAAATCAGATCTTCCCGACCATCCCGGTAGTAGAAATGTCCAAAGTAGCAACATAGAGTAAGTACATTTTCAGTAACAGTTTTCAATAAATTAACCAGTCACTAATTAGATCACAAAAGACGATCACATCAAAATCAAATGAAGGAAATAAGAAGAGAGTCGTCGAGGCGCCTGATGAACAGACTGCGTCCAAGAAACAAGTCAAAGAACCAACACAAGCGCTACCTTCTACAGAACCAACATCAATTCATCACGTACCTACTTCCACCAACTTACCATCTTCCTCTAATCTACCTTTGTCTACAACCAACTCAAATTCAGAAGTACTCATTTTCAACGGAAATTTGGACAGTTACGTTGGCAAGTCCAGTTCTATGTTAACGGCGAAGCAAAGTCAGATCTACGTCACAAGTACGCCAGGAGTTCTCATGCTGCCCCCCATGCTTGCTGCTCCCAATTATTTTTTGGTAAATAGTCAATCTAATCAAGTCAACAGCATCTTGACGGATAACGATATTATGAAAATGCCTACAATTATTCTAGATGAAGGACCTACTCAGAATCAGAGTAAAGATAATGGTAAGTTAATTCATGTAATGTATATACAATACTCCAGCTCTAGGTATCATCTACATTTATCCTCGAAAATTTAGCTCTTTTAGAAATCTATACTACCGCTCGGAGAGGTCTTATTAGCCTTATATTTGATTTGCTGAAGAAGGTTGTTTAGATTGTTTTTGATTAACAGATCATTCTTTTTCGACTTGTTTATCATCAGCCCATTGGTGAGAAAATCTTCTGTTGCACTTTTCGTTAGAGTGTCTGCTTCATCGAATATAAAATTAAGATTGTTTGATTCAAGTGTAAAATTTGTAAAATGTGAGTAACCAACCAGGTGACGAGTACACTAAATGGCACTCACCAGGTCATTAGTGTAAATCAAATAAGATAGGCCCGAATATACTCGGAGTATACAGCATTCATACACAAAGGATCGTATTAATGAATGCAACTATTACGTGTAAGTTTAACAACCTCTTCAATAAAATATCCACGTTAAAATACGTTTCAATTTATTTATTTTATTTATTTGCTTGTGTTACCTGCATTACAAGTTATTGCAAGGTAACAATACAAAAAATAGAATTTTTGTATCTGCAGAGATGTATAACATCTGTACGCAGCACAAACTATGGCTTAAAACTAGCTTATTTTAAAAACTTAAAACTAAAATACATTTTATGTATATATAACATTTTATTTGCTTATTCCAGTTTTTATTTCATGCTGTCTATTATTTTTTGATCTTACTATTCAATTTATGATAGTTGTTCCTATTTACTTATTTTTATTCATTAACTTCCTTTTTTTTTTTCATTTATGAATATTAGTACTTTTTTTTATTTGTTTATTAATTAATATTTTGAGTTCATTTGGAAGTGAGTTAAAAGTTTCAGTTGCCACAAATTCTGATATTTTTTTACCTGCTCCCAATGTAGGTTTCAATAATTTGTCTTATTTAATCGCGGACGTTTCGATAGCCAAATTCACATCATCATGTATGTAATATTGTTTTCAAACATCCTATGATATTATTATGTTACAGCAGCAAATCTTGCACCAGTTCGAAGATGCAAAGCGCTCGTTCCAAAGTCGGACAACATTACAGTTTCAACTGTTGGTAGTGGTGACTATCTTGCAGTTTATAATGACGATGGACAGGTTGTGATCAGCAGTAGCGGGGGGGAGGAACCTCCGCCAGCAAAGAAACCACCTTCAAAAACAACTCCCAAGCCTGCTTTGAGGAAAAAACTACACAGACAAGCCAAAAAGGTCAAAAAAGACGCCATTCCCGAAGAAGAGCAACGGAAGTGCCCTATCACGCCAATAAACAAATCGGAAGTTAAAAAATTGTCGCCAAAAAGCAGCTCGCACGTTCGTACGCTCGATTTTACTACGCCCACGAAAAACGCACCAGAAATGGGGAAGGAGGAACCCTGCAGCGCGAAAAAAGTCGACACGGCAAAAAGAAGACCGTCGAAAAACTTGTTCAAACCAGAGAAGAAAAAATCAAAGTCCTCAGCTTGGGATGCGGAACTTAGGGAGCTACTTATTCCAAGAGATGTCGCTCTGGATAGTCCAGATACAAGCAATGATGAGTGCGAGGATGACTATGAACTGAGAAATGAAGCGATGCTTATCGAGGCAGCGTTTAAAACTCCTTTAAAGAAGGGCGTGGAAAATGAAGCCACTCTTCCCGACAAACCAGCTGAAACTCCTATGAAGGAAAAGCAAATAAAAGACGACGTAACTGAAGAAGAAAACGTCAGCAAAGAGGAGGGGTCTGTGGAAACCATGACGGTAACAGAAACTCAAGTTTATCTACGGAATTGTAACGCCCCTCCCAGATTCAGGAAAAAG
>JARQZK010002912.1:442500-580000 GCA_030704885.1 Cynegetis impunctata
AGCTTGCTCATTTTCTTTTCAGCAACTTGCTTATAGTCCAATCCAAAGATGGTTTTTACAGCTTTATTCTGTAGGTTTTGTAATCTATTCAGATTATAATTTGAAGTATTTGACCATATTTCGAATAGGTACGATAATACTGAGTGTATGTGAGCATTATAAAACATTATTGCACATTTATAATAAGTATAATATCTGAAGTGCCTGGCTGCTCCTACTAACCCCCTTATTCTCTTTATTACAAAGTCTACTTGTGGTGTCCAACTTAATTTATTATCTATTAATAGGCCCAAATACTTATGAGTTTTCACTTGGTTTAACTTAGTATTGTTTATTGTTATTTTTAATTCCCTAGTTTTCTTGTTTTTGTTTTGAAATCGCATGTACAGTGTTTTTTCAATGTTTATACTTAATTTATTGTTTATTAACTTCATACACTTGAAAAAATTATATAGGAAAGATCAATATAATTTACTTTCGTTATTGGGTAACTGCATCTTGTTCCTCAATGCTATTTTTATTAGGTTTATTTCACACACTGGTGCCATAACTAATAATAATATTAATACATAAAGTAACAAATTTTGTATCTATATACATTATATATATATATATATATATATATATATATATATATATATATATATATATATATATATATATATATATATATATATATATTTATATATATATATATATAAATATATATATATTTATTCGAATTGTTGTTGCCTGTGAACTATTTCTAATCTCTTGATAATTATTAGCAATAATAGGCTTGCTGAATCTTAAAAAACTCGATTTTATTAAAAACGTCAACTTTTTAATAAAATCGAGTTTTTTAAGATTCAACAAGCCTGTTATTGCTAATAATTATCAAGAGATTAGGTATATATATATATATATATATATTATATATGTATATATATATATATATATATATATATACAGGCGCGGATCCAGTCCCGACTTTTGGGGGGGGGGGACTTTTATATATTCAAAAGGTACTGGTATTTTGGGCAATGGTAAATCGAGTAGCTCCCAATCAAAGCAATTAGGTGGGGCCCAGGCCATTTGGGGGGGGGCGTTCCCCCAGCCCCCCCCCCTCTGGATCCGCGCCTGTATATATATATATATATTATAAATATCGTTACTGATGCGTAAATTCAGCTTAAGGTATATTTTTGAACCTTTAAACTACAACTGTTTGTGTGCAAAATTCCATGAAAGGAAGTATAATATTTAACTTTCTATTTTTCTTAAATTTGATTTCCAGATGAAATTGTAGTGTAGTGGCGATTTTCAAGTGGTTTTCAATAATAATACATAATTACGTAGAATGTATTGGTTAAAAGTTTCGGAAAATAGTAAAGTTACAAAATTTTCAGTTACAATTAATTTCATCAGATTCTTTTGGCTTTATTTGAAATATTTCGAGTCAGAATTGTTAACTGAATATCGAATTTTGTGTTGTAGTCCAGGCAATGACCATTTTCCCATGTATTTGTCCCATACAGCACCGATTTTCATAAAAAATTGGATTAAGGTTGAACTTACCATCTATTTCATAGTCTACCCTGTGGCAGGGGTTGCTTTTTTCCTGGGGGTGGATGCCACGCCTTCTTGGGGATGAAAAAAAGTGCGGAAATCGATAAACTGACTAATTGTAAGCATATCTTGTTTCATGAAGTTTTTTCTGAAAGTCAATACTTTTCAACATATTCGCGGGTGAATTTGTCGATTTTCAGGCAAAAAAACCACGTTTTCAGATTCTTTTTCGCGAATAACTGGAAAAATATGCATTTTATCGAAAAAAATGTGGAAAGCAAATTTATAGCTTATAAAAAAACAAAGAAAATCGTGTATTATTGATGTATGCAGATCCAATACAAACGGAATTATTGCTTGTTGAAAGTTGACTGGTAGTTTCAATCGCCAAAATGGAAAGTTTCTACGTACAACCAACGCATTTTTCGAAAACTCATAAAAGTCCTTTAAAGAACCTTTATTTTCATTTTTTATAAAAGTTCCTAGCATCAAAACTAAGCGAGCTATAAAGAGAATAATGTCGATTCCTATTTTTTCGTTAAAAAAAATAGTGAAAATCTCACCTTCTCTTCCACCCTATTTGAAAAAAATCGTTGCCACTTTACAATTCACTTCATTTAGGTTTTTATAATACGTATAACCGGTGTAAAGTACTTCTTTTCGAAAAAAATTGAGTTTGAAGAAAGAAAATCTTTTTTGTAATTTAGCGAAAAATCGCCTTTTCTTCAAAATAACTCAAAAACTATTAATGATACGCAAAATTTTGTAGAGTACGAAATTGTATGTTTTTCTTATTTGAAAATATTGGCGTTTCATTTTGTTTTATAGGATAAAAATTAAGTAAGATATGGCCATTTAAATCTTGCGAGTGTTCGCGCAAAGTACCTTTTTAGCCCTTTTAGCATGAACCTTTTTAAAAATAAGATCTGAAAAAAAGAATTATTTAGATGAGTTTATAGCTCTTTAGAAAACCTACAGAATGTTTTTTTGATGGACTTGATTGCTTGAAAACTAAGCGAGTTATGGGAAAAACCAAAAGCACATTTTTGTAGAAATTAGAATATGTATATTAGTATATGGATGAGTACACATAGTGGTAAATACCAATCAACTTTCGACAATCAATAATTCCGTTTGTGTTGGGTCAGAATACATCATACACGATTTTCTTTGTTTTTTTATAAGCTATAATTTTGCTTTCTACAGGTTTTTCCATCAAATGCATATTTTTCAAGTTATTCGCGAAAAAGAATCTGAAAACGGGTTTTTTTTGCCTGAAAACCGACAATTTCAGTCGCGAATAAGTCGGAGAGTATTAACTTTCAGAAAAAACATCATGGAACAAAAGTTGCTTAGAATCAGTCAATTCATCGATTTACGCACTTATTTTCAATTAAAAACTTTTCATCCCCAATAAGGGGTGGCATCCACCCCCAGAGAAAAAGCAACCCCCGGCACAGTGTAGACTTTGAATAAGATGGTAAGTAGAACCTTAATCCAAATTTTCATACAAATCGGTGCTGTATGGGATAAATACACAGTTTATACTTTTTTTACCGTCATTGACTGGACTATTGTTGATATATTAAAGTTATAACAGAATACAGTAGTTGGTACTTTTGAGAACAGTTTTAGTTTACCTAAAGATCGAAAAAACTACATTAACCTCATTTTAAGCATCATTGATGGCAAAATACAAATTTCTGACTTAATAGAATATAAGAAGAGAGAATTCATCACTCAAACCAATATCTGAAAAAGTTTCCTCTAAGTTTTTTCAAACAATCAAAATTCCCAGTTTATTATTAGATTGGACTAATTTTCAGTTTTATGGCGTTCAGGTTATATTACGGCATTACAAGACATTTTCTGATCATCTTATTTGAATCACCCTGTATAAATCAGTTTATTTAGTTAATTGCCGCCTTGTGGAAATTTCTTGAAATATTCTTTCTAGCTATCACATTTAATCACTTAAAAACAAGTAGAATATACATACATATTCTAAGAAACACTTCAGTGCTTAAATATTGTTTTACACTCAGCAAACTTCACGCTTGTATAAAAATATCTACTTCGCGAACTTGATAAACAATAATATACTTTTATTAACTCATTAGGTTGAAGTATCAAGCTGCGAATTCGTATCTTCAATAATTTTAACTAAGTATATTGAAACTTACCTTAAATTACGTAAATGCTACCTCCTGAGCGTTCTAGAAAGATATGTTATTTCAGTTCACTTTCAGAATGCTGGTAATTATAATATTTCATCCCATCAAACCCAAGCGATTTATTATTTTCGAATTCTTCAATTTCACACGATAGGTAATGATTATATCGGGTACAAATTTTTGGGGAATTTTAAATTTTTTCGAAAACTATTCACTGGTGTTGTGTATATTGTCTTGTGATTAATAGTAACATTCAATACTATTTTGCTATTGGTCACGAAAACCAAAATATATAATGATATGCTTCAGTATTTTCTTTTTTATCTATTTTTTAAAATGAAATACCTAACTCATATACTTACTCGTAATTTTATTTAGCATTGAAAGAAAATGCAAAAAAACAAAAAAAATTTATTTCCAACAATCGTATAAAATAAAAGTATCACACATCAAATAAATAAAAAAGCCTGATTTGTAACTCAAAATGAAGATGTAATAAGATTGCGTAAAATAAAATAAATATCAACTTCTACGAAAAAAATAAATATTCTACATAAACTCTTCGAAAATTAAAACAATTATCAGTCAAACTGCAAAAGCAATATATCATAAAAATATAAAATTACGCAATATCTTTCTTGCACATATTCACAGCTGTCATAGGTAGAGATGGTGGCACTTGAAGCCTTTTTATCACATCATTCAACTGGGGATGGTTATGTACAGTGCGTGTTAAAAGTATCGGTCCTTCCATGGTGACAACACAACCATTGCAGTTGTAAGTTTTTTTCTTAACGCAAACCCACGTGTACTTATCATCTTTTGCCTTACCTAGCGTGTACATATGGCCATTGTGTATGAGTACTAACTGCCCTCTACCGCTCCTTAAGAAAGTTAGCCTCCCTCCACCTAAAAATTGTATTAATATAAACGCCTGTAGAATATAGAAATTTTGCAATGACAGCCTTCAAATAATATGATTTCCCAATTTATTTTTGTGAATTAATAGAACCAAAGAATTGAAAATCAAATTACAAAATAATTAAATATCTTTTATGTTCATCCATCAACCAGAGCAATGTAAAATGCTGAATACTTGCAATGTCATTACCCCAATGAAGTGCACCTCCAATAAGCAATAAAGTTTTTTAAATCTAACTCACTGTAACATATATAATTATCGCTTTATATTTTTTAAGAATTCATCAAATCTATATCTTATTGTCGCTTTCTTCATATATATATATATATATATATATATATATATATATATATATATATATATATATATATATATATATATATATATATATATATATATATATATATATATATATATATATATATATATATAACGAATAAAGTATCTGTTGCATTCAATATACCCCACGCAAACTATTAATGAAGAACAAAAATACTTCCCAATAAATTATGTGCCTAATTTGAGTAGCAAAATTTGTAACAGACTATCGAAAAATAACGTTAAAACAATTTGTACAAATAAAAGAAACTTGAAGTCATTCTTGGTCAATAATAAAGAAAAATCTAACATCGGAGAATAGTGGTATTTACAAAATATTTTGCGACGAATGTCCTGCTTTCTATATTGGACAGACAGGAAGGAATATAAATATTCGTGTTGAAGAACATAAAAAGTCAATTTTACAAAACAAAAATACCACTGGCTTCTCTGAACATTGTATAAAATTCAATCACTTCCTGGATTTCAACAAAACCAAATTGTTACATTCAGGTAACAAAGGAAAACGCCTTGACCTTCTTGAAATTCTCGAAATAAATTCCGCCCATAATAGTCAATTAACCCTTGTAAACGAACAAATTGATTTTCAGGTATCACCTTTGCTTTTGTCTGTTTTATAAATTAGGATGCAATACTCTCCTGTAGTCAGTCTTGATAATGAGTTCATAACTCGAAACATGTAGACTTTTCGTTACTGCTAAATACAGTATCTAAATATTTTTTATATTGTGAAACATAAGCCAAGTGTTTTTATTTTAAAGTTTATACTTTATTATATATATATATATATATATATATATATATATATATATATATATATATATATATATATATATATATATATATATATATATATATATGTTTGTAGATTGTCCATATTTGGGTAGTAAGATGAATCTAATAAATGAAACTATGTTGTCTTCAAATTCCCAAAATTATATTAATTAATGTACAACCGGTTTCGTTGTTTCAGAACAACATCTTCAGGTACAATATAATTTCTACACTAATGAGAGATAGTCTAAAATACAAAGAATCCAAAAATTGTAATTCAGTCAACATTGATGAGGACGAAAGACGAAACAAATTTAAAAATTTTTTTCTCACATACGAGAAACAAATTATGCATTTCAAGCTCCGTAAACCTTTTTAAATTTGTTTCGTCTTTCGTCCTTATCAATGTTGACTGAATTACAATTTTTGGATTCTTTGTATTTTAGACTATCTCTCATTAGTGTAGAAATTATATTGTACCTGAAGATGTTGTTCTGAAACAACGAAACCGTTTGTACATTAATTAATATAATTTTGGGAATTTGAAGACAACATAGTTTCATTTATTAGATTCATATATATATATATATATATATATATATATATATATATATATATATATATATATATATATATATATTCTTATAAATGAGTTTATATGTATACATAGTTACATTTCTTTCTTCGGATTTATTTAAATGAGCAATTCTTGTACATATATTCGCGATTCTAAGAAATGGGAAATGGTTCTACGATGTGGATGACATTTTGTATTTAGAAAGATTTTTGCTTCTTAAGTTCACCTATATAGTTGTATTTTTGAAGCAATTTTATACACACACAATTTTATTGTGTGCCATCTCGTAAATTTTTGTGATACTTAATTTGTTACCGACGGATATCAACTGTTACCTTAAAATTTTCTCAGATGGCGCTATTCAACATTACCCAAATTTCGGTTAGCCCAGGTAATTAGCTTTTAATTTATTCATCTATGCCAAATTAGTCGTTCTAGTTTCGAACTTGCAACTATAGTTTATATTAAAAAAATTATTTATTTGTTCATAAAGGTGCAGTACAAAAAAAAATGAACAGTGCTTACAATAAAATCTCTATATTAGTAGAATTTTACTTCAGACATAAAAACACAAACTAGTGTGAAAATTAATAAAATTCTATATTCTGGTACAATACAGCTTACAATACAATTATATTAGAATACCAGTGCGAACAGAAACTAAACTACGTAAGTTATAAGTAAAATACTCAATCAAATTTTTATCGCTATACAAAACCTTAAGTTAAAACGATCAGCTCTTGTAAAATACTTGAAAACTTCAACAATTCGATTTGGCAATACTTATAAACACTTGACATGATACATATTGAAATATTCGTGAACAATTATTGGGAAAGTTATGAAATATTTTGAAATTAATGATTTATTTCCAATAATTTTTTTTTTACCTTCCTGACTTTCCAAGTAATTAATACTGAGTGGAAAAATTGAAGAATATAAGACAAATATGCAATTATTCTTTATAACAGTAATACAAACATTGATTTCACTATTCTACTTATTTGAAATAATTTATGTTTGTACAAACGACCCGAAATATACAAGTTTAAATTTGTTCATGGACACGAAAAAATGTGATGTCAAGGGTTTTCTAATAGTTGGCTGCAAGAAAGAAATTACTAATACTAAATGAAATAAAAATACTTGTCAAGAGATTCACATTAAATTTTATTAAATTATGACGCACTTTTCGTTTCTACTAGGACTCTTCAGCCAGTGTCCAAAGATGTTTAGGAACAGGCAAAATTTAACACAACTTATTGTGAATCCATTAATTTCATGTATTTTCATTTCAAAATGAATGGATTTATACCAATTTACAGCCTCCAATAGTCTACAATTGGATAGTAATTTTATTAACTACATTCAATGATCATCAGCTTGAAAATTTACCCTGCTACAAGAAAATTAAAAAAAAAAGTTCAATAAGTCTAGGTTGGCGTATTTCATAATTCTATATTGAACAAGTGTATAATAAGAAAAATGAACGACAAACAAAAAATAAGCTAAACTCTAATGACCGTTAAAAAATAAATTCTTTGTATATCTCACAGCCAGAAAATAAGAAGTAATAATTAGCATAAATGTATCAAAAATTAAATAGATTCACTGTTTCAATCATAATGAAAGCTTTGAGATCAACTATTAGAAAACCCTCTCCTTTTTTCAACATTCTAATTCAAGAAATTTTCAGTATTGACTAACAAAACTAAAAATAGTTTTGTATATATAATTAAGAAATGATCTAATTTAATCACTCACATATAAAATCACTTGTAAAATTATTCAATATCAGAAAAAATTCCTTGTTACATACATAGTCAAAAATTTATATTATCAAAAAAATTGTAAAATTCTATTCAATCTTAACACATCACATAATAGAAGTTTCAAGAATTGAGAAAAAAATTACTTGAGTTGCATTTCGATTCGATTAACTGAAATCACAAATGAAGGTTTAATATATCTTTAAAAACTTTTCAACAAATCACATAGTGTAATATTTCGAATAGGATTTTTTATCAACATCGCAGTGTGAGTTTAAGCTGGAAATTCAAAAATTATTTATTGGTTTTTGATGTTTATTTTCTCATTCAACAATCATATTATCAACTTATTTTATTATTAGACAAAAAGCTTCATACTTATTCTTCCTTTTTTAGTAATAGGCGATCGAGAGTAAGAAAATTAACTATTAAAAGCTATTCACGTTTGGAAAGAAGATTTGTTTCTTTGTCATCAATTTCTGAAAATTGATTTTGTAATTTATATTATTTTCTACTACTACGAATACATTGATACTATTACAATTTGTAATAAAACAACACTTCGATAAATCTATTATTTTTATGAAAACTATTTTTATTGTTAAAAATAGAATATATATATATATATATATATATATATATATATATATATATATATATATATATATATTTGAATTGTTGTTGCCTGTGAACTATTTTTAACTTTTTGATAATTATTAGCAATAACAGGCTTGGTGAATCTCAAAAAAACTCGATTTTATTAAAAAGTTGACGTTTCGCCACGACATTCGTGGATTTTTCAAAAGTTTTAAAACAGACACGAATTTCGTGGCGAAACGTCAACTCTTTAATATAATCGTGTTTTTTTTGGGATTAACCAAGCTTGTTATTGCTAATAATTATCTATATGTGAATATATATATATATATATATATATATATATATATATATATATATATATATATATATATATATATATATATATATATATATATATATATATATATATAACTTCGATATAAGAACATTAATGAGAATATAATTTTTTTTTGACTTACTAATTTTGTTCTACAATAAGTAGACATGAGTAAGAAATAAATTGATAAGCATTGAGAATTTCTACATCATTAAATATAGGAATAAAAAAAAAGAATATTCAGTTATAAATTCACCATCTGGTATGATCAACTTAAGGCTTGATAATTATGCTTACTTTAGTTAATTCATTTGGTTCTAGTATATTATATATTTAAAAAAAGTATGGCCTAAGATGCTACTACTCAGTACTGGATCCTAATAAAACAATTAAAATAATATTTACTTATATAAATGAACAGTTTCGAAGGTTGTTGGTCGGGATGATTATTAAAAAAACCAATTCAATGATTTGCCGACGTTTCGTTTATATTTATAAACTTCTTCAGGGCTATCATTAGTTGGCTTTTTCCGTCAGAATGTAACGTAAACTTATCATGAATAAAATAGAGAACATAGCAACAAACAATACTTTCGATGATCGGCGTAAACTGATTGAGTATCAGTTTACGCCGATCATCGAAAGTATTGTTTGTTGCTATGTTCTCTATTTTATTCATGATAAGTTTACGTTACATTCTGACGGAAAAAGCCAACTAATGATAGCCCTGAAGAAACGTCGGCAAATCATTGAATTGGTTTTTTCAATAATCATCCCGACCAACAACCTTTGAAACTGTTCATCTATATATACTACATTGGTCGTTATCTCCACATCTATATAATATTTACTATTGAGAAATTGGTAACTGCAATTTCAAATTTTTGTTCACTTGTAAACAGAAATCGATTTAAAAAAAATTGAAATATGACTGTTTTATAAACTTGATTCTAGTAGCTTTTCTTCAATTAAACTATTTATTTCTTCAAAATAAACACAAGAAATAATTATCTTCTTAATTATTTTGTTATCAAACTAATCTTTGTGAAAGCATTCACCCCTTCAATTCGATATTGTAATTAATAACAACACTCGTCAGATAAAAAAATATCACAGAAGAAAAATGAGAAAATTGTTATCCCACCATGTGATTTGTCTTAAAATTTTATTACACAACCTACACTTTCTAAAAGAAAAATGTGGATTTGATACTTGAAGTAGGCGATCTGATTATGCCAAAAAAAAATCAGTAAAATTAAGTTTTGGTTTCATATTACTGAAAATATTGAATTCGCCACTTTTCAAATGAAAAACCAAGTCACAGACTTGAATTATTCACCAATAAAATAAAATGCCCGTATGAAAATGTAATTATTCATGATCCGTTAAAACTACAACAGCTAAATCATTAAAGGAAATAAATCGATAATTAAATAACAATTTGATATTCAATTACAGTGTAAAATCAATATTGGTCAATCATTTTATCCACAACAAAAAATCAACAGTCCATTCCTCTACACCCCAATAAATCATCCGTATACATTATTAAACATTCAACATTTTTATGACAAGGAAGTCTGCCAAAGAACCTCCTGCAGATTTTGTATAGGAACTTCGGTATCTTCTTCGGGATTAAATACGTCAGGTATAACAGTATGGTTATGCATATAAGGCCATTTCACAATGTTACCATTCATAGTCCAGCAGACAGCTTGACATTTATCCTGCGTTCTACTGTTTTTGCAATACCAAAAGGCTTTTCCCTTATACGTGCTCTTTTTGTAGAAAACATGCCCGTCTACTATCAACCTGGGATTTCCTCTCCTTCCCAGGATGCACTGGATGGTTCCTGTCGATAAAATCGCCTTTAGTAAATGCTGCGACAAATCTAACAAATTTACATACCAAAATCTACATCTATCTACTTCGCCCCGCATGCAATATATATATTTTTTTAAACGATACGTTGAAATTACTCGATAAAGATCTGAAAGATATAACTGCCACTAGAAATTTAATGGTAAACTGAGAATTATGTTCGGAAATATAAAATCCAATTTTTATTCAAATTTACGTTCTATTTATTATTGAAGTAGTTTTTCATTCGAAAGCTTCTTAATCTTGCAAAGGATACCACCCACTTGGCCGTGTGGGCGTCCCCTGGAAGCCGTTGGTTGCGGAAGATTATACCATTTCGATCAGGCAAATTTATAGACTTTGTTTCACCGAGTTTTTGGCCACTCTTGTTTCGAAAAACAGTCCTCTCTCGAAGTTTAGACCTTCAGACGTACGAAAAAACTAACAAATTTCGAAAATTGCGCACACTTCAAAATTAGGAAAAATTTCACACCATAAATCGAACAGAACGCACTTCTCCCTACTTCCTGTTACACATTCGCATTCACGAAATGCGTCCAAATAAATCCCACATACCGAAGGCTAAGATGCAACATACAAAAACATTTTCTTCGTCTAACTGAAACATTCTACATCTTAGAATGCAGTTTTCTGATTCAAATAGTATCAAGTTGAAATAGTTGTTTATCAAAACAACACAATAATTTGCGATTGTTTGATTCATTACTAAATTTGGTTATCAGGCACTACTAATTTTTAATGTATTCATTGTCTAAAACGCAACTTTTGCTCAAACCATGCCTAAGTTTTGTAGACAACTCTTGACGATTTGTTATATGTTCCAAAATTAGCCATTTAGGATTTTAGCCATATCATCTGAATATATACATATATATATATATATATATATATATATATATATATATATATATATATATATATATATATATATATATATATATATATATATATATATATATATATATATATATATATATATATATATATATATATATATATATATATATCAAACTTTGCCTTTTCAATCAAATTAGAGTCCATCAAATCTCTACATATTTATCAGGATATGTATTTTCTGAAGAAATTTTTTTGGGTCTTATGAACTGTGATAGTGTATCAAGTGCTTATCGGGTGTTTATCAGTCAGAAGTTCGCACTGAGAGTCCTATGTTCACTTAGGTATGGACAATCATGTAGAACCCACTTTAGAAGGATGGGTATCTTGACAGTCTTTGGGCTGTATATCTATCGTTTGCTGTGCTTTTTTGTGGGACATAAGTACTACTTTGAAGACTGTGAGAACCGCAGTGCGTTTACACGTCGAACTGTACCATACTTTTATCCAGTCAATCGATTGACCATAACCGAGAGAGGAACAAAATACATGGCTATCAAGATCTATAATAGTTTACCGAACAAGTTAAGGATCAGAGGAAGTGATAAGACAGACTTGTTGAAATTTAAAATTAATATTCGCGAATTTATCTGTAAGTGCGAACCGTACAATATACAGGAGTTTATAAACTATTGTATGGATAATATTTAAGTATTCTGTTGACATCTTTCAACTTTATTGTGTAAATTTTTACCAATAATTCCTGCAATAAAGTGCTATTATTATTATTATTATTATTAAAAATCTACTTGCTATAAGAAATGTTTCCTATACGTTGAGGCGCTGGAGAGAGCTTGTGGAGGTGCATATTGATAAAAATTATATTTACAATTTATCGGTTTTTAGACTAAGGCGAAAGTGGAATAAAATTGTGATTCCTTCTACAACTTTAAACACTAAAAGTTTAAGTTTATTTGAAAAAGAACTGAAAATTGTTAATAGGTATTTCTAGGCTGGTTATGATTGTTAAACTCTTCTACTGTGCAACTTGGGAAATATGTTATGGTTGTTCAGTGACATATTTATATATTGTTATTATTACTTGTTTACTGAATTTGTATTTATGCTTATTGTATGAAAAGGATCATTGATCCGTTGACTTTATAATAAAATAAAAATAAAATAAAATAAAAAATAAAATAATATATATATATATATATATATATATATATATATATATATATATATATATATATATATATATATATATATATATATATATATATATATATATATATATATATATATATATATATATATATATATATATATATATATACACAGGTGTCTATCACTTCAATCCTTTTTAGTGGCCATCTAGATGTTTTAACATTCACAGATATAGGTTGAGTATATTCATCGATAAACAAATTCTTGTATAGCAACCAACTGCATAAATAGACACCACTAATTGCCCGACATTTCAGAATCGGAGTCTTAATATCTGCCAAACATTTTTGAATTATATTATAGTATTCAGAAATTCATAAAACATTATTAAGTAGTCAATGCATCAAACTTTTGAATTTTCGAATCGAGATGATATGTAGCTGCCTACATGTCATCGTTTTATACAATACTCATTTATTAATCCCTGTCAAACTACCTAAGTATTTTCTATATTTATTTACAATTTTAGTCAGTTTATTTTTATGTGCCAAAAGTCTACAAATCCAATTTCAAATATTTCAGGCCGTCTAAGTATCAAAATAATTTTTTTATCCAATGGCAGAATCACATTAAGCATTCAAACAGTTATTTAACTGATCACGCAGAATTATTTTTTTACAAGTCGTGTATTAACACTATATTTTCGTTTTCGACAGCAATTTGGGCCGACACATCAAAAACAATATTAACAGACAACAATAACTTCAAAACCGAATCATAAAAAATAATTTTGATATTTCTTATTAGACCAATTCGGTCACTCTGTATTGCATGCTCAGAACAATGCAAAATTATCTATAATACAAATTTAAGAAAAAGGCGAAAAAGCACAATAGCAAGTTGTAAAAAAGTTTATAAACATGCCTACGGTTCTCAAAGGCCACAAGATATAGTGGTCGACATTAGGGGGCATCCATTAATTACGTGAGGTGTTTAGGGGGGGGTCGAGCTAAATCTCACTCAATCTCACGTGGGGGAGGGGGTGGTCTCGGCAAATATCACGTAATTTTTTTTTCTCAAGAAACAGTAGAAAATTGAGAGAAAACTGGGTTTATTAAGTTAAAAATGTTTCTCCACTAAAATATGGCTAAATCATATATAATAATAATTTATTAACTATAATTAAATTCATTTGTTTGAAAACAATTTATCAATTTATTAAATATGAACAAGTAGTTTTGAAACATTATTCGTTAACTATTAATTTAAAAAAAAACGCTACGATGTGACGATTATTCATAAAAAAATAATGCCATATTCTTTTATAATAAACATACGACGCACTAATGATTTTCACTAAAAAATTCTATTATTACTAATTTACTTGAACTAATAGAATTTTTTATTGAAGTTATGGCAGAATAAAAAGTGTTACAGTAGTAGTCACTCTTTAAATAATAATATAATAATAATAACGTTTATTTTTGGTCTCAAAAGCAATGAGATCTCTGGTGACAGGACCTAATAAATAATGTACAACAATAAAAAATAAAAATCAAATACAAAAACATTCATTAGTCTCCGTGGATTGATTTAGAGTGAATATTCTTTAACAAATTTCAGTAGTTCCTATTTATAGTTATTTAATAAACTAGTTTATTAATGACAGCGATTAATGGTTGAGATATTTTAACGCGCATAGTTCGAGACCATTAATCGCTACATTAATAAATGAGTTTATTACAAGATTTTTCCGTCGACCTCATCATGAATTGAGTATAAATTCTTGATTGAAATAAATTTTTATTTTGCATGACAGATACACTTGATACAATATAAATTTCTATGTTCATTTCGATATATTATTTATATTTATGCTCCCGATGGAACAATTTGAGAAATTCATAGATGGAATATTAGACATATGACATTCTGAATAGTTAACATTACCTACAATATCCGATAAGGAATATGTGGAACTGGTGGAAGCTGAAGTGTTATTTACTTTCGAACGATTATTGCACAAAAATTTTTCCGCAGTTTCTACTTTATTTTGTATAGAGTTAAATTTTTCGATTTGAATTATGAATTCCTTTTCTCTGTGGAATAACAGTACAGACACAGAATAATTCAACTATTCCGTGCTGAATACTTCTGTGTTTGGTTGCCCATGACAATCATACATTAAAATAGGAGAAATTGCACATTAAAATGGGTCATTAATGATCAATTTCGTGTACTTTAAAGTAAGCTTTTATTTAGAGGTCGACGGAAAAGTATTTTATTATTAAATCTCATTGTGATTCTATACTACGTCATTAAAAATCTCAAATACTAGTCTTAAATAGAAAAAACTATAGGAAAATTGTTATTTTAAATAAATCTAATGGAATCTAGCACAGATTAACTCATTTACATAACAAATACGTATTTTGAAAAATCTCAGAGGAGGGGGTCAAACAAAATCTCACCAAAGGGGGTGGGGGTAGCGAAAAATCGCAAAAATTCTCTCACGTAATTAATGAATTCCCCCTTACAGTAAGGAAATTTCGTAGATGATTGAACCAAGTATCATATGAATCAGTCGAGTCGTTTAACAATTTGCCTGATGAATTGAAAGCTTTATTGAATAACAATTTTTTCAAATTCGAGTTGAAAAAATATTGATTGAAACTCTTTAAAATATAATATAAGATAACGTTCCTGTAAAATATTACATACTATACATTATGAACTTATTTACAGTTTTAATATATCGTTTTTAAATCCAACAATTATTTCAAATCATGAAAAACATACTTGTCGACCGTGGTTAATTTCATAATTTACATAAAGCGAACAAGGAAAATTCTTTAATAATTTAAAATAATTATCAAACAACTTTCCAAAGGAGCTGGTTATACGTATTCCGCAACGCAATACGTACAACCAGCTCCCTTGGAAAGTTGTTTGATAATTATTTCAAATTATTAAAGAATTTTCCTTGTTCACATTATGTAATGTATGAAATTGACCATGGTCGACAAGTATGTTTTTCATGATTTGATTGTTGTAGCATCGCTGCTAGCATCTTCGGAGCCCGCTCTCGTGAGTATATCCAAAGGATTTAAATTAGAGATGAAACTGATAGCGGTTTGGCAGGATACCGGATATTCGGCAAGCTACGAGGCCGGAGTGCCGGATATTCGGCCCTTTATCGCGTTACATGACGCGATCAGTTTGATACAATGATACAACATTCCTAAGTGGGGGAAAAGATGAAAAACAGATTGAAAACCTAATGGAAGATACAATAAAAAAAGCAGACAAATGGTTCTTGGCAAATAGGCTGGTACTGAATAAAGGAAAAACCCAAGACATGACCTTCACTCTTAGAGAAACAACATCAAAAAATGACCCGGTAAGGTTCCTTGGGGTGACATTTGACGCAAAGTTAAATTGGGAACCTCACATAAATAATGTCTGCAAAAGCCTGACCTCGTCAATCTTTGTCTTAAAAAACTTAAAAAGCATAGTATCGGATGCAACACTTAAAATTGGATATCACTCTTTATTTCATGCTAAGATGACATATGTAATAATAGCATGGGGTGGATCATCTCAAGCAAATAGGGTTTTTGCACTGCAACGTAGAGTGATGAGACTGATTGGGGGGCTCAAGCACAGAGATGAATGCAGACACATGTTTGTCAAGCTGGGCATAATAACTCTTCCATCTGCCTACATCCTCCAGAACCTGTTACTAATAAAAAGCAATGAATCTCAGTACGATAGTTACGAACAACAACATGACTACGACACTCGAAATAAATCAAATCTGGTTCCTATGCACTGTAGACTATCAAAATGCCAAAGGAGAGTGGACTACATCGCAATCCATTTCTACAATAAGATCCCAAATGAATTGAAGATCCTACCAATGGCTAACTTCAAGAAGCAGATGAAAACCCTGCTAATCAAGGGGGCTTTTTATGATGCTCAAGAGTACCTGGCCACTGTTTTTAACTAATTTTAATATGTATCGTAATATCTAATTTTAACAACTCATCCTTCAGCGTAGGTGTAGATTCAGAGGAACTGTACAAAGAAATATGTGAACCAGAATTCTGGCCCGAAGGAATTATTGTTAGAACTTTCTCTTTTAGAAATTTTTTTCTTAGCAAACAGCTGCCCACCACTGGAGGTCTGCACTGAGAGATTAAACTTCTTCAAGAAAAACAATAGTCAATATAATAAAATAACACCTAATCATAAGACCAAGTCTAGAGGCGTCTCAGTGATACAATGCTTGCTTAACTGTATTGACAATACATTAGCAGTGCTCCATATAAATGTACAAAATGTGAAACACAAAATCAATGATTTAGAGGCATTTCTGCATAGTAGAAATCAAGAATATGATGTACTATGTGTTACTGAACGTTGGCTAAATATGGATGAGTCGTCAAGCTTTAACCTTGAGGATTGGCAGGTAGGATCTGCATTTACTAGAGTTAATTCCATTCATGGGGGTTCAATGATACTTGTAAGGAATAAAAAGTTTCTTGCACTACAAGAGATAAATGCACTATCAGTTGAGGTGCATTGTGAAGTGTCGGCAGTTAAGTTGGAAGACATGAATCTGGTGATTTTATGTGTTTACTCGTCGCCTCTGAGGGAGTTCAATATATTTTTGAATACTTTTGAAAAGGTATTGGGCAAAATTGGTACTGGGATGAACGTTATTTGTTGTGGTGATTTTAATGTAAAATTCAATATTTCTGCTAATTTGTCGTCGGCCTCAGATGGTGAGGTGGGGGCACTGTATCATCTTTTAAGTTCTTTTGCTTTTAATCAGAAGATATTTGATCCTACAAGAGGTAAAAACTGTATTGACAACATTTTTACAAATTTTTTGGCCCATAATGAAGTAGTGGGTGTTGTAAAAACTGAGTTCTCTGATCATGATGCACAGTAACTTATTGTGAACATTCCGGGCAGGGCTCACGGTCCTACTGTTAGGAAAAGTAGAATTCTTACTCGTGGGGGCTTTAATATCATGCATCGCATTCTTGAAAAACTAAATTGGGACTTTATTCATGAGGTTGATTCTGATTGTGATCGTTTGTTTCATGTTTTCCATGAGAACTTTGTTGACGCATTCAGGATATCATTCCCGGAAAGGCAATTTCGAGAGCATAATGCACCTGCCGGGGGTGTTGGTGTGTGGTATACAGATTCACTCAGGCATATGAGAAACCAATTACAGCTTGTTGTCGAGCTATATTCTTTGTATGGAACTGAAAACTTACGTATTAGACGTAACCAACTTAGATTCATCTATAGGCAGGAGATCAAGAAAGCCAAAACCAAACACTATGATAATCTGATTAGTACTTCATCTAATAGGGTTGCAGTCACATGGAGAATTGTCAATAGAGTCACAAAAAATGGTCAAACTGTTTTACCTGACTCGTTGGGGGCCGAAAAATTTAGTGAGCATTTTGCAGCTGCAACGGATGGCATTTCCAGGACCATAATAGATCTGAATATTGACCTGGGAAGTACATTTAAAAAGAACATCTCATTGAACTCTAAGTTCAATTTCAAACAGGTCAGTTTTAATGAAGTTAGGGATGCGTTGGTGAAGTTGAGAAATAGCAAGTCCACTGATTATTATGGTCTCTCAATATTAATACTAAAAAGAAATATCAACTCTATTATTTCCCCCTTGACTAAGCTAATCAATGGGTGCCTGCAGCATGGAATTTATCCGGAATGTCTAAAGGTATCTAAGGTTATTCCGGTCTACAAGAAAGGTGATAAGAGTGAAATTACTAATTATCGACCCATTTCCTTGGTACCTGTATTCTCCAAAGTTATAGAAAAGTTAATATGTGGACAAATAGTTGATTTCTTTGAGAAGAATCGGCTATTTGCAACAGAGCAGTATGGTTTTAGGAAGGGCAGAGGTACGTGTGATGCTATCCTGAATTTTGTTAATTCTACTCTGGAATGTTTTGAGCTTGGGCAGCATTCTCTCTCATTGTTTCTTGACTTAACGAAAGCATTTGACTGTGTCTCTCGTGACGAACTTTTGTACAAACTTGAAAGGTATGGATTTGATGAGACATCAAAAAGTTTGATATGCTCCTTTCTAACTGACAGATATCAAGCAGTGTATGTGGATGGTGTATATTCGGAGTTGCGGCCATTGAGGATGGGTGTGCCTCAAGGCTCTATCATGGGTCCCATACTGTTTTTGATCTATGTGAATGATTTTCCTGACTTCATGCCTGTAACTAACACACTGCTTTTTGCTGATGACACCACTTTATCAGTCAAGTCATATGATATTGGAGTTTTGAGAGAGACAGCTGAGGAAGCATTGATGAAGGCATTTAAATGGTTCGCGGGGAACAAGCTAAGCATGAATAATTCCAAGACACAGCAGCTTCTTCTTAGTTTAAGAAGTAAGGCTGATCCATCCAATGCAAGTGTGAAGTTTCTTGGAGTTCACCTTGATCATAACCTTAGCTGGGGTATCCATGGGGACAGTGTAGCATCTAAGGTCAGTAGGAACACATTTGCTCTTAGAGTTTTGGCGGCGTCGCTGCCACCAGGTATTCTCAGAGTGGTGTATTTTGCTTTGATTGAGTCCCATCTGAGATATTGTGTAATTGTTTGGGGTAATTGTGCCAAGCGTGATACTATATTCAGACTACAAAGACGAGCAGTGAGAATAGTAGGCGGTCTTGGTTATCGTGAATGCTGTAGAAATAAGTTCAAGGAGCTTAAAATTTTAACTTTTCCTTCAATTTTTGTATTAGAAAGTTTGATGTATGTGCACAAAAGGAAGAGTTTGTATAAGGTTAATTCCGATACCCATTTTCACAACACCAGAATTAAGTCATTGATTAGAAAGGACCATGTGAGGCTTGGAAAATCACAAAAAAGCCCGAATTTTTATGCTGTAGACATGTACAATAAGCTTCCGTTATGGCGGAAGGATCTCACAAGCGATCAGTTCAGGATTATTGTAAAGAGGAATCTGATTTTGTGATTTTTATATTATTTGTGATGTGTATATTTACTCTCATTTGGCTTATTGAGCATTTATCCTTGTGTGTGAATATTTGTTAATTTTACTTCTGATGACTGACATATGTGAACAATTGAAAAATTTGTGTTAACATGAATAAATTATCTATCTATCTATCATGACATGAAACTCTAAGTTTTCATCTTTTCTTTTAATTTGTATTGTAATGTTTCATTATAGTAACTATATCTTTGAGGCCTTGTATGTATCGAAACATGACCTCAAACGATTTTTATTTTATTTTATTATATTGTATCTGACGAATGTAACACCTATGTGAGATTGACATGAGAAATATATTTATTTACTTATTTACTATTTACTTATATGACTATAACAAGATCGAAATATTCGGGCGCGTTCGGGTGTTACCGCACCTGAGCGGAGATCATTGATCAAACGACCTAATTGCTACCGTTTTAGACCCAGGGTTCAAGTCAGACTATTTAGGAGTTCTTGAAACTGAAAAGCGAGACAGAAAATCATAATAGAGTATATAAAAAACTCTTACGACGAATCTTCTTCTCACAGTAACAGATCATGGCCGTCTTCGACACCTGCTTAACACATGAAAAAAGATGAAACTGGATTCAACATCACACGTGAAGCTCATGACACTTTTTGGGACTGTTTCAATGAAGTGGCAAAGGATAATAGTATAGTGATCGTGGCGATCAAGAAAAACAAAACCCAATTGCTAACGAGATTGACTCTTTCTTAAAGAGATATCGAATCGATCGCCATTAAGACCTATACATTAGGTGGTCAGATAATTTGAATCACTACCCGCAGTTGTCAAGATTTGCTAGAATTTATCTTTCAGCACCTGGCAGTAGCGTTTACAGCGAAGGGCTAATTTCAGAAGCTGATCTGGTATAAGAAGGCAAGCGGTGTCGCCTCTTACCAACAAATGCGGAAAATTTGGTATTTATTTCCCTCAATTTGCAACTCGTTAATTTTGAGTACCGAACTAATTAATAACAGAAATATTTTTGACGTGCGATTATAAAAATGAACTATGTCCATAACTTATTGTGGTATGATTTGCCTTGTGTAAAATGATGAGAAGTTTTTGAATTTTACTATCCGGAATCCGGCCGGATACTGAATTACTATTCGGTATCCGGCCGGATAGTGAACACAAGGCCGGATATCCGTTTCATCTCTAATTTAAATCACCATGTTAGTATGCCTTGGAATCATATATACCAATGTTGTAGCGTAGATATCTTGATGTCAGGAGGTACGTGTTTACGCGACGAATTTCTGCATTTTCGTGCATTTTCTAAGCGGTGAATTGTTGGTTCCCAATATCTTTGGTGGGAGGTCGCTCTGGGTTGTTATCCAGACATTGTTACCGACCACGATTTCTATTGGCGAAAAATTAGAAATTTGTTAATTCACTCCGAGTCAAATAAGCTGCACTGATGAGATCTAATAAGATCGAAACAGCTGTATGCAGATTTTGAGTCGGGGTGAATTGACAGTTTCTATAATTCACCGTTCGATTGTGAATGCAGATTTTGCGTTGCGGAATAAGTATAACCACCTCCCTTGGAAAGTTGATTGATAATTTTTTTAAATTATTCAAGAATTTTCCTTGTTCACTTTATGCAATGTACAACAATCATTTACCTGGGCTGGAGGCATCGAGTTGTTCCTCACTGTCAGGCATCCAACCATACGGCATTGAATCCGTAGAATTCTCAGCCGCGTCCAGCGACTGAGACAGCATTGAATTCAAGTCGAACTGTTCTTCATCGAAGGATTGCTGCGTGCTGTCGTCGTCCTCTGGCTGTTCGGTGGGCTCCGTTTTGGGCTTGAGCAGGGGTTCTTGGTAGTCAGACTTACTAACAGGATGTCGTTGCTGAAAGGCAATAGTTTATTTCAGCAAGACGTTCCTCAGAATAATCCTCGAAATAAATAAACATTATGATACAATAGGCAATAATCTTATTTCAATATAGATCTCATATATGATTAGATATTTATATCTATATAACCGAGATTGAATTCTCGCACATCACTTGGAGAAACATCATAAAGAATAAAGTTTAAACTTTCATTATCAAGACTGACTACAGGAGAGTATTACATCTTATTTTATAAAATAGACAAAAGCAAAGGTGATACCTGAAAATCAATTTGTTTGTTTACAAGGGGTAATTTACTATTATGGGCGGAACTTATTTCGAGAATTTCAAGAAGGTCAAGGCGCTTTCCTTTGTTACCTGAATGCAACAATTGGGTTTTGTTGAAATCCAGGAAATGATTAAATTAAGTATTTTATTTTGTAAAATTGACTTTTTATGTTCTTCAAAACGAATGTTTATATTCCTTCTTGTTTTTTCCGATGTCAGATTTTTCTTTATTACTGACCAAGAATGACTTCAAGTTTCTTTTATTGCTACAAATTGAATTAACGTTATTTTTCGATACTCTGTTACAAATTTTGCTATTCAAATTCGGCACATAATTTATTGGGAAGTATTTTTGTTCTTCATTAATAGTTTGCGTAGGGTATATTGAATGCAACATAATTTTTATTGGTTTTTTCTCATTGAGCTTATCGATAAGACTCTCATTGTAACCATTATTCTGGCTAAAAATTTAATTGTATTAACTTCGGTTTGAAAATTTGTCTCCGAACATTGTATAAAATTCAATCATTTCCTGGATTTCAACAAAACCCAATTGTTGCATTCAGGTAACAAAGAAAAGCGCCTTGAACTTCTTGAAATTCTCGAAATAAGTTCCGCCCATAATAGTAAATTACCCCTTGTAAACCAACAAATTGATTTTCTGGTATCACCTTTGCTTTTGTCAATTTTATAAAAGAAGATGTAATACTCTCCTGTAGTCAGTCTTGATAATGAGTTCATAACTCGAAACATGTCGACTATCCTTTACTGCTAAATTCTACACTATTTTGTGATTTGAGCAAGGCCTTTGACTGTGTGTCCCACCAGGTTCTTTTGGGCAAGCTTCGATTGTATCACTTCACTGCAGGTGGTGTTGGACTCTTGTCTTCATACCTCTCTAACAGAAACCAACTAGTAAGGGTTGCCGGGGCCTCATCGGCGATGAAAAAAGTGACAACTGGAGTACCACAAGGATCAGTGTTGGGACCGATCCTATTTTTAATCTACATTAATGATTTACCAGTGTCCGATACTTCTATACAGTACACGCTTTCTGCCGATGATACTGCGACCTCGGTTGCCACCAATTCAGTTACCGATGCAGTGGAGCAGCTGACTGGTATGCAGGAGAGACTGGAGACTTGGTTCAGCGCGAACTTGCTACTCCTGAACCGAGAGAAGACTCAGAGGATGGTGTTTTCTTTGAGGAACACAGAGAATGCTAATGACTGCACTGAGATTAAATTCTTGGGGGTTCGACTGGATCCGGGATTGCTGTGGGACGCGCATATCGATGCCTTGATCAAGAGACTAGGAACCAGCTGTTTTGCGTTGCGGGCATTGCTGGATGTGTCCCGGAGGCAGTGTTGAAAACTTCCTACTTTGGAATTTTTCATTCCATCATGGCATATGCTGTACTTGTATGGGGTCATGCTGCTAGGTCTGATATGGTTTTTGGGCTGCAGCGAAGGGCCATTAGAATCGTTTCTGGCTTGGGGTATCGAGACTGCTGCAGATCGGCATTTAAACGCCTTGGTGTGTTGACATTTCCCTGTGTGTATATTTTGGAGAATCTCATGTTTGTGAGGAAGAATATGGAGCTATATAAGACGTATCGAAATGTACATGCACATGATACGAGATATCGGGATAATGTTGTTGGCAGGTATCATCGGTTGAGGAGGTGTCGGGATGGCCCTGGGTATCTGGCCATAAAGGTTTTCAATAAGATACCTTTAGATATGAGAGAGATTCCAATAAACGAATTCAAGAACAGATGTAAAAACATGTTGAAGAGTGGATGTTTTTATTCAGTTCAGGAATACTTGGAGAGCTTTTTAACCATTTAATTGTACATGTTTTATTTTTATGTTTTGTGACATGTATTTTAATTGTGTTGAAATTTTGAAATATGTAATCTTACTTCATCTTTGTGACATGTGGAAATACTGAATGTGTATGTTACCATGAATAAATTATCTATCTATCTATCTATCTAAATATAGTATATAAATATTTTTATATAGTGGAACTTAAGCCAAGTGTGTTTTATTTTAAAGTTTAAACTTTATTTTTTATATCTATATATAAAATAATGGAAAACAACAAAAACAGAGACATAATATAATTATTAGTTATTCATCCTGATAATAATGAATGAAATTATAGTAACAGTCCACAAAAAATCAAGATAATTAATTCTGAATAATGTCCTCACTATGATGCAATGAAATTTATTCATTTTTGAATAGCATGAAGAAAAATAATACCTGAGCAGCAGCGCTCTGTCACTAAAGTCATATCTCCGCAAATATTTGTTCTTTTTTACATACAAGTTAATTTGGAGTAGCTATGGAGGTGATCAAAAACTTAGAACCCACGAAAAAAAAAAAATTCTTCAACAACCGATTCGTTTTAACTCCATACACCGTCCAAAACACCCCTGCAGGCTGAATTTCGGAATTACAGATTTGGAAAATTTCAAAGAGATTGTACCTGCTGTTGAGGTTGCTGATGTACATTAGATTGGGAAATAGGCATTTGTTGGTGAGGCTCTTCAAGATGTATCTTTTTTGCTGGAGGTATAGATGTGGCAGGCAGGGGAGATTTGACTGTCCTTGGTACTGGACTACCAGCAGGCCTTGGCTGTTGCTGCTGGATACGCTTCATTAACTTCTTCACTGGTCTAAGAGGTTTCTTCATCACGTTTTTTTGATCTGTGAAATTGTTTATTCCATTGGTATCCTGAAATAACATTGTGATATTTCAATAAGGCACCTAACTCAAGAACACTGATTAACCTTATTTAGTGAAATAAAATAAAATTTTAACAATAGTATTGAGATTTCTTTTTTCAAAGATATGTTAAGCTATTTATTATATTGCCGCTAAATTAAAGTATAATAATAATAATCATCTCTGCTATATAACAAAACTATGATTATTCCTTTATATTCAATTCTTTAATTTAGAAGGAATCCTGGACACTTTGTTATAGGTATATCATATCAACACTCAATTTTAAAATGTTTTCTCTAGTTAATATTATACTCACAAGATTGGAAGATCCATTATCGGTGAGTCCTTTTACTTTGAGAGTTTCAGCTACTTTCATAAAAGTAGGTATTTCTTCTTGACTAACACTAACTTGACCCTGATACATAAACTGTAGTAAGCTACACAATGCTGCATAGTTTACATCTTGTAAAATTACTATTGGGTGCTTACAAGGATTAACCTTGAATAATTCTTTGAAATAAGGACTACAAATAGATAAAACAGTCTTATGTGCTTTAATGTATTTTCCATCGGCAGCAAGGGTAACATCGACTAAATTTTCTTCTTTGTATAGTGCTTGAAATCCAGAACTCAAATTACTGTGAAAGTTATTCCAGCATAACGAAAACTGTTCACCTTCCATATTTTTAAGCTACCTAAAATTTGAATAAAACGTAATTATCACCAGGATTTTTGGGACAAATAACATTTGTTAGGTTTCCAATAACTTTACCTAAGTTTCTTCACGTTAATTGATGAGCACACATGGAAAATCTACATCAACAGATTACGAGAAATCAAAAAAATAATCGAGTCGGAGTTTTTATGTATAATTCCGGGATTTTGAATACTAGGTATAATGTATTGTGAATACTAAAAATTCTTATTCTTTCACTTCCATATTTACTTCTTGCAACAAAAAGCCGCAAAGCGAAGCAAACCACAGAATTAAATCAAGCATAAAAAATATAATTACTAAGTACTAGATCACAGAAAATTAAAAAAAAAATTAATTTTTCGATTGGATTGGAATATAGCAAAAAAGGGTTTACGAAAAGGAATCATCTATTTTTATAAACGACAAATAATGCTGCCTTGTAGTCATTTGAATAAAAACATGTATGGCATGAATTCGAGAAAGCATAGACGAAGTAACAGAACCAAAGATATATTTTGGACAGAAACGAAAAATTATTACAATACTGATAAAAATTTTCTCATATATTTGTTAAAAATGCATGACTTAGTCAGCATCTAACGAAGAAGTTGTACTTCGGAACGGGCGTTATTCAAAATATGTGTTAAAATATTGTTAGCAATATTGTTTCATTACAAAAAAAAACTTTGCGTCAAACAAAGAGCACATACCTATATCGGCCAAAGAAAGCATGTAAAGCTGAAAGAATTTCCTTGAGGAAGATGACGGTATCACTTATTTCTAGGATATATACAGTAATTTGTTGATGGTTGAAATATCTATTCAGTTTTACAATCAGTAGAAGAATTAAAATTTGTTATCAAGTAACTATGTATTTTACTTCAATACTAGAAAGAATTCAATATCATATACCTATCTAAATTGTAATCAGTTATGTATATATTTCTATCTGGGTTTATTATAGTATATCATAAAGCTAAATTATTGTGATTCTTCTTTGAAATGAGTTGATAAATATATTTTTTTGTATATGACTGGACCTCCTGATAGCTAGAGCCTAGAGCGAGTTCAAACACTCAGCTAAAGCTAACTAGCTCGGTATTACTTTTCTCTAAGAGATTTCAATTTTCACTTTGTTTATATAAGTCATCAGAAAAAGAGAAGTACATTTTATATTCATGATTATTTCGTTTAGACTGTACATGAATTCCTTATGTACGGTCTAAGAAATTATACATTTCTTGAAGTCGGCTTTCAAATTTTATAGATGGCAACGTCTCGCTGTCAATACAAGCAGAATTATTGTTTTCTGCATGTGCAATGTGCATCTTCTAGCAGAAAAGATAAACAATTTCTATTTATGTCGAATCAAAAATACTGTCAAAAAGCTGACATATTGTTTTGAAGACGAAATATTTATTCATTTGATTTAATAATTGAACAGAATTGTCTGATTGTCTGCTTTCTTCATGTCCATTTGTAAAGTTATAAATAAATCTGAGTTCTAAAATGTAGTTTGGTGAAACTTGTATGTCTGATTAATTAGATGGAATGCTTTCTTGACCTAGGATAATTTATCGTTTATGCATCTCAATAACATAACAAATCCAAATCAACAGGCACTACGAACTGAAGCAATTGGAATTTAATAGAATCAAGGAACTTCCGAGGACGATGAGAACATTTTTGACTATTTTTATAGTGTTTTCCTGCTCACTAGTACAAGGTATGTATATATGTGAAATAAGATATAATGTGTATATGAAATGCTAGGTTACGCTAATATCAATGGTCTGAACTTTATAATTAGCCTTTTCATTAATGGAAATTAGGAATGGTTTTTTGAGTTTATTTATGTTGGTTCAGTCTAGTTAACATTAACAGACTTCACAATATAGTCATAATCAGTAGTGGTTGTGCTACAGTATGCAACAAAAATTGATAACTTGCACTTTAAAAAAAATTTAATTTGAAATTTTTTACGAATTTCAATCTTCAATACAAAAAATTTCAAATTGATTCATTTAATTAATTCAAGCGAGCTCATGTGTCAGTAATATAAATTTATTCATACTGGAATTCTAATAGTGTAAGTTTCTAATAATTTTGTATTCTGTCTGTACATTTTCAGTAACGTAATAAAAAAAACTGTTTTAAAATGAACTCTTGGAGCACTGAATTTTTAATTGAGTTTTTTACACCAACTGGTGGTCTTGATATACAGTGTGTTTACTTTTAGTTTCTGAAGCAGTAGTAGCTTATACACAGTCAACTACAAAATGTGAATTTTATAATCAGTCCATGTGTGCAAATTCTGATGATGCCAAATGTCATGGTGTCGAAGATTGCGACCGTCAAGAAGATGGAAAAAGGAATCATTGTTTTGTATTATGGTCAGAAAATGAAAATGGTGTAATGAATATTTCTTTGAAGGTATTTAATATATAAGAAATTTATTTCAAAAATATTGAAGATATATATATATATATATATATATATATATATATATATATATAAATTATTTTCATTTCATGTCTTCTAAATTAATTTATTTCTTGTTCAGGGCTGTTTTCTAAACAGCGAGGATTGCTACAACAAATCTGACTGTGTATCAAGAGTGACTAAACCTGAAAAATATCTGTTCTGCTGTTGTGAAGGCAATATGTGCAACCAGAATTTCAAATGGGTGCTGGGTTCTACCGAAACACCTCCCATTAGTAGTAAGTTAACCTTGTGATACTGAAAAAATTGTCAAAGTTCTTTGAATCAATTTACTAATTGTTGAATTCCTTCTTTTCTATTCTGACAATTTGATGTAAATTTTTTTCAGCTGCAATTCCTGCTATACCACCGGACTCTTTCTCTACTGTCGATGTAGCTATTATAATTGTAATTTTATTCATGTCGCTGTTCATTATTGTTGTGAGCTATATTTGGTATCGAAGAAGAAAAGTTTTTAATGAGGTGAGTTCAAGATTTTTTATAATACAGTGCTTGTTATCTGAATTAACAATCTGATGCATATTATGAAGAAGTTTTGTGTCAACCTTATTAAATTATTGGTTGTTTCTCATATGAATATTACCAGTGGATTATTAGATTTTTTGTTTTGTTCAAGTATATATAATCACATAGGACATGTGGTACATAATATAAACTTTAGCTATAACCTCGAAAAATATTTGATATCTGCAATAAATTATCAGGTGAATTGTTTTTATTTTTAACTCTCATAAGGGAATTATATTTTGTTTTATATAAAAATAGGTTAAGGAAAGAAACAAGTATTTATTTTAGTTTTTTTATTGTTGTAAACTAAGTATTAGGTCCTGTTACCAGAGGTCTCACTGTTTTGAGGCTAAAAAATAAAGGTTATTGTTATGTAACGTTTTCAGTTGCCGACGTCTGATCCAAACCCATTGCCCCCACCTTCTCCGTACCTAGACCTTAGGCCAATTCAACTCATTGAAATTAAAGCTCGAGGGAGGTTCGGTGCAGTGTGGAAGGCTCAGTTTAAATCAGAGGAAATAGCAGTAAAGGTTTTTCCCGTCCAGGTAGGTTATATCTTTAAGGTTAGGTTAGGTTATTTAGGGTTAGGATGGACTGATCAGCTAAATTAACAAAATAAACAAGTATTCTCTTGTATATTTTGTTCCTAGACATAATTTATCTGTAACTTGCAATACCAATAATGTATTTGTTCTGTGCCCCATTTTACAGAGTTGAAGAGAAGCTAAGTTGTGAGAGGAGAGAATTTTCACTATTACTATATTAAAATATATGACGCGTTTCGCCCTAACAGTGACTGCAGCAGATCGAATTAAAAATAAATATTTCAAAAATTTATTTTTGAAATATATATATATATATATATATATATATATATATATATATATATATATATATATATAATAATAATAATAATAATAGGATTTTATTCTCATAGTATTACAATAACTTATAATAAAAGAAAACAGGTCAGAAATAATCGAACATACAGTGGAATCTCTATAACTCGAATTTCAAAAAGGAGACTCCGTAAGTCGTAGTTAGTAAAATATAATGACTAAACTTCAGAATATAGAAGTTCAATTTGAAGATTATGTGACATGTGATGAAGGGCTAGCTACTACTGGAACACTAACTGATGCTGAAATCATCGACACAGTTAATCAGAATATAGATGATGATGATGTTAATGAAAATGACGTTGATCATACTGATCCAGCAAGTTTTGAACCAACAATAACAAATAAAGAAGCGACTCTACAAATCGAAATATACACTTAGAAATCGCGCCTCTGTAAGTCGAAATTTCAGCAGTTAAGTCATATGTATCTCGAAGTTCTTGTTAAGTCGAAAACTCTTTTAACTCGAATTTGTTTGCATTTCCCTTGACATTCGAGTTATAGAGATTCCACTGTATCAAATTTAAGTTCTACAGGCATCAAAGTAATCCTGAAGACAGTAGGGCTCCATTTTAATCAAAAATCTGCGGGTCGCCTCTTCAAAAGGTCGCAGCCGAGATATCGAGCGGAACTCGCGCGGTAGTGCATTGTGAATTTTCATGCATATGTATGATGCACAGTGTTGTGAGGTAGTTAAAGCGAGCCAAGGCAGGAGATAGGAATGAGTGCGCCTACTGTTATTATGATTTTCAAAATCAGTGAATAGTTCACTATGGCCGCGGATGAACATAAGGCACCTGAACAAGTAAAAGCCCGGAACTGTGAGAATGTTATTTTCCCTGAAAATGCCCCTACAGGAAGATCGATGCCTCATACGACACAAGCTTCTCAGTGCCATCAAAAATCCTTGCAGAGTGAGGACTATTCCCCCAAAACAAGATCCGGTAGGCCAGAAGGGAGTGGAAGTTCGAAAAATATAGCATAAGCAAGACATCAATGCTAAGATGACACTTCAAGGCATTAAAAGTATATATTACCGACATACGTCTACTACTAAGGTGATCAATGTGTTCTCCCCATTTTAGGTCAGAGGATAGTATTAATCCAAGAAATTTAGTGGACGGTTTAAAAGCGATGTCACCGTATGTAAGATGAACATGATTAGATCCTAATGAGGAGTTTGCCCGAATTTGAAAATGTAAACACTTATCAAAATTTATTTTTAAGTGATTTTTCGAGCACCAGTCCGCAAAGATATCGACTACAGCCGCAGACTCCGCCAGGACGGTACGCAGATCGGAGGATTTCACGATCAGATTAGTATCGTCAGCATAGATTGTGATTCCAGTAGTCGAGTCGTAAAAAAGATTAGGGAGGTCATTAATGTACACGATGAACAGTAGTGGGCCTATGATACTCCCCTGAGGGACACCAGCATCCACCACCGCCTCGTCTGATACAAAACTCCGGCCATCAACAGTTAGCTCGACTCTCTGCCGACGACCACTCAAATAGGATTTTATAAACTGCAGTTGTTTATCACGAATTCCACAATAGTCAAGCTTAAGTAACAAAAGTTCGTGATCAACGTTGTCGAATGCCTTGTTAAGGTCAATATATATATATATATATATATATATATATATATATATATATATATATATATATATTATATATATATATATATATATATATATATATATATATATATATATATATATATATATATATATATATATATATATATATAATATATATATATATATATATATATATATATATATATATATATATATATATATATATATATATATATATATATATATACATATATATGAAGAAGAAATTTATCGCGGGGAAATAGTGAATGAAAGAAGCAAAGTTATCGGCCTAGCCCGCATATGTCGAAACAGCCGATAACTTTGCTTCTTTCATTCACTATTTCCCCGCGATAAATTTCTTCTTTGTAGCTTATTTCCACGGTCCGGGATCTCACGGATGGCATTAATCGCCTCCGTGGTCAGAGTTTGACCAAATCTCCCAAACCAGAGAGTTCGAACAATGTCCACAAATGTGCGATTGTCTTCCGAAGCAAGGGATTCTGCTTGTTATTGCTGTTTTCATATCCAGGTTTTACATCGAATACTTGGCTACGCCGTTCTGATGAGGACCAAAGGGTCCGAAACACCTGTCAACGGCTGCTTCGACATATGCGGGCTAGACCGATAACTTTGATTCTTTCATATATATATATATATATAGATATATATATATATATATATATATTTATCTATATATATATATATTTATTTATATAATATATATTAATATATTATATATATATATATATAAATAAATATATATATATATATATATATATATATATATATATATATATATATATATATATATATATATATATATATATAGATGGGTAGTCTTGACTGGCTAGTTGAGGAAAAATGTATTTGAATATTTTGAGGTTGCAGTCAGAATAATTGTTGGGCTAGGTTAAAGAATACTCTTTGTCATATGGTCGAGCTTTCGGAAATGTTTATTTCCTTTATCAAGACATTAACGTTGAGGTTATATAAATTTTGAGAAAACACGTATAAAACGAAGAACAGAACAAGTTGATGGGTACAACCTCGTCACATAAGTAAAAATCCATTACAAGAATAAAAATCTAATCTTCAATAATCCGTACTTTCCCATCTTGCTATCTACAGGAAACCAGACTAACCAGACTGTTAGTCTGGTTTCCTGTAGATAGCAAGATGGGAAAGTACGGATTATTGAAGATTAGATTTTTATTCTTGTAATGGATTTTTACTTATGTGACGAGGTTGTACCCATCAACTTGTTCTGTTCTTCGTTTTATACGTGTTTTCTCAAAATTTATATAACCTCAACGTTAATGTCTTGATAAAGGAAATAAACATTTCCGAAAGCTCGACCATATGACAAAGAGTATTCTTTAACCTAGCCCAACAATTATTCTGACTGCAACCTCAAAATATTCAAATACATATATATATATATATATATATATATATATATATATATATATATATATATATATATATATATATATATATATATATATATATATATATATATATATATATATAAATTCTGCGCTTATGGGTGGGACAGAATTATTGCAGGTACCTAAATAGACAAGAGGAACACATTTCAAGAAGAGCTAATCGAAGTGGGCTTCCAAAATTGGTACAATAAAATTCTCCTATATTTAGTGTTTTCAAAAAATAATGATTTTTCTAAGAACATTTTACTGTGCCACTTTGGGAAATCCACTTCGATTAGCCCTTCTTGAAATGTGTTCCTCTTGTCTATTAAGGTACCTGTTATAATTCTTTCCCACCCGTAAGCGCAAATCTATAATTATGTATTCAGTTCTTAACTCAATCTGCCCGATGATGGTCTAGTGACCGAAATTGCAATCGCAGTGTTATATTTTTCAAAGTATTTTCGTGATGATAAACGTTGTAAATTCAAGTTTTGTTTTCGTTCATCATGTTAAATTATCACGTAGGATTCCATCAACTATTTAAACTCTCTTCTTTTTTCTGAATTTACTGCTTCGGTGACATTTGATTTAAATCACGATTAAAATTGAATAAATCACGATTTCAATCATTTGATTTGAATCGTCGCAACCGTGATCAGGATTTTTATTTTTGTAAAACGTTAATAAATTTTCTATTTGAAACTTTAAATTACCATCTGATTCTACTTGATTGACAGGAACGCTATTAGGTTTGAGCCCAACTGCATTTTCTCCGACTCGAAGGCAAGGTCGGCTTATCACGTCCCATTCTATAATAAGCTCGATATCGCTTGGTATAACAATATCGGGAATAACAATAAAGTTTATTTCTAAGGTCACGGTTTGCAGTACAGCTTTTAAATCACAATTCCCAATAGTGTAAACAACTCGAGTTCCTGGACACGAAAATGCACGTAGTTTTTTATTGGGTTTAATCTCACTGTTTAAGTTTATGAATAACTGATTGTTTTATTATTTAGATATCCGCGCCACTATCAAAAGGTAGGCGAACGATGTAACTTGATCGCGACACAATAAAGTTCCTATTGGCGTTACGTTCGGACGGCGTCATTTTCCAAGTACAATTGCTTTCTTTGACTTTTCGTGTTTATACCAACAGATTAGGTATGCCCCAATTTTTTGAAATGACTACACGATGGAATGTCAATAATTTATTGCGTGCGTTGCTTTTCGTTTATCAACTCTGCCTTCCTGAGATGACGACAACAGTTTTGTTGATGGCTCTGGCGACCGATGTTGAAGCAGTTTTCTGTAAATAACTTAGTTGACTCACTTTCTTCTTATATTCTTGAACGTCGATCGTTTAGATCAGGGATCTCCAAATCCGACCCGCCAGTCATCAATCCGGCCCGCGACAGCTTAAGACTAGTGCCATCAATCCGGCCCGCGACAACTTAAGACTAGTGCCATCAATCCGGCCAGCTACAGCTTAAGACTAGTGCCATCAATCCGGACCCGCGACAGCTTAAGACTAGTGCCATCAATCCGGCCCGCGACAGCTTAAGACTAGTGTCATCAATCCGGCCCAAGACAGTTTAATAGTAGTTCCAAACAATCCGGGCCCGCGACAGCTTAAGACTAGTGTCATCAATCCGGCCCGCGACAGTTTAATACTAGTTCCATCAATCCGGGCCCGCGACAGCTTAAGACTAGTGTCATCAATCCGGCCCGCTACAGCTTAAGACTAGGGCCATCAATCCGTCCCGCGACAGCTTAAGACTAGTGTCATCAATCCGGCCTGCGACATCCAATGTTTTATTGTTGTTACTATTGCAATACATGCACAACAGTAATTGAAATGCAAAAGAAAACGTATGTTTGCTAAGGTCGCACACTTTGCGACTAGTCTAGTATAGAAGTATAGTTAAAGCCAGAAAAATTAAAACTGTTTTTGTCCTTGGAACATACTGAAAAAATCAATATTGCCCTAAGGCTGCAAAGTTTGGAGGACTCTGGTTTAGATTATGATATCTTGGCATTTTTGATGTTCTAAAACAGCGTTTCCTAACCTTTTTAAGCCACGGACCCCAAGTAAATCAAACGCAATTATCATGGACCCCCTTGGTAAATAAAGAAAACAGAAATGAATTTCGGATCATTTCATTTTAGTACACATAGAAAAAAATACTTTTTTGTATAAAAAATACGTACTTTGTTTTATTATAAATGCGTTAGCATACGATTCTTAATGTGAAGCTTATTGTTGTTTTTTTGCAAATAAATTAGTGATATTCGGGTTGATGTTACTTGAAAGTTGTATTCTCAAATCGGATTCCACTTACAATCTGTTTCTCTATTTGTCTTGGTATATACAAGCGCAGGAAAGGCCTTTTTCACAGGGGTATGTGGTGGTATTTTCCAAAATTTACTTCACATAGACCACACTAAATAACAAACAAGAAATAGAGCAAAAGCTTTTAAAGAAGACAAAACTGAACCTTCATTTTATTATTTATTTAATTTAATTTTATTGTTTTGGCGTCCCGTTAATCCAAATTTGTATTTGCTTGCAAACACCTTTGTCCTTTTCTTTGGGCAATAGACTCATGTTTTGAAGGTGGGCCTGATTGAACCCTTTTTATTCCTGACGTAAGTCCAACAAAGTTGCTCAATTACTTGCCTTATTATGAGATATGATTAAAAAATTTCATATTTTCTTGTGTGTATTAAACAAGTTTTAACAAAAAATCAAAAAAAATCGCGCTTTCTGACACCCTGTATCTCGAAAACAAATAGTTTCGACCCACATGTTATATGACTTTTTTCTTGTCTTTACCTCCTCTATATCCCAATAGAATTATTGCACTTATTCCTTTTACACCCTGTATAGTAACCGTATTATTTGAGGTCGTGATAAAAACATAAAACTAAAACATCCTTCAACACGTACGCATTCATCACTGCTTTTTTTTCTTACTTTATCAACACTACTGTGTTGTCATTTAAATTTTACGATATATTTTATGTATTTTTTAGCTGATCGATATGTGACACGTACGCGTTCATCACTGCTTTTTTTCTTACTTTATCAACACTACTGTGTTGTCATTTGAATTTTACGATATATTTTATGTATTTTTTAGCTGATCGATATGTGTATCTTACAATCCACTCTGACGCGCAAGCAGAGCTTAAATTTTCTATCTAATCGTCACACCTATAGCTGTGTTCCACCTCTCTTTTCATTTTGGTGCGGATCGTAGCCAAATATTTATTGCTATCTTTATAGGCATATTCAGTAATTGAATCTTCTTGGTTGCAAATTAGTTTTATTTGATTTAAAACACTTAATTCCGACATTATTCTAAAAAACTTGAGATTGATCTTGATCTACTTGTGAGGATGGTCGTAGGTCCTTTCAATAAAACAAAGGTTTTACTCTTCAACCTTTTTTATTCGGAGGTTAATACTCATCACTCTTTGAAGACTCTCGTAGGACTCGCTATCAAATCCACGACAATGTCGAACGTAAGTTCGTCTCAGCCAAGTCAGCACTTTAATATATCTAATATAGCCGAATATATGGAACAATAACAATTCGAGGTTTATTGGACTAGAACTATTGCAATGACCTGTGAATTCCGGCAATCACTGTCGCAGTACTTCCTGTACAATGAAATCGACTAATATGTGAATTAAGCATGAATATTCCATTACTACATACTAACCAAATTATAACAGCCACGCGCCAATAACTAATAACGGCCGAACACTTGCATGTGTCAGCTCAAATGCAGTAAAGAATGTTCTACTGCGTTACAGCTGAACGCTTCGCTGTATAGCAGTAAGAAATGAAATATTATAAATGGCATATTAATATTATATTATTTACCCTGACACGGCATAAGGCTCAGCTGTACCGTAGTAAGCAATGTATTTACGCGTCCGGATCAAAGCTGGTTAGGTTAAATAAGTCATGTCAAAGATACTGCCCGCGAGACGCATCCAGCCCTCGAGCTATCTCAATACGGCCAGCGACCAGAATCTATTCGATGATTATTTTAAGATGGTATTCCATGCCACTACGTATGTTTAAATTTGCGCGCGCTTTATTTATGTGTTAACTTGCTGGGCGCGTGTATCCCACGCGTTGCGCCAGGCGCTAGCGAATGTCAGCTGTCCTTTTCCGTCACGACCTGCGCACCCACCGGGTCCTCCTACACGAAATTAAACCTTAAGCCATAGTATCGAGCAGTCACGTTGAGTGTTTATGTTACATATCTATAGTTTGGTTTTTATTCGAGCACAAATTGTTATGTGGAATAATGTCGCAAAAACGTAAAATTGATAGTGAGTGCGGAGTTTTTCAGACAAAATGGTAAATCGCATATTTTTTTCATGGAATGGAAAACCACTTTGTTTGATTTGCAATCAAACAAATGCTGTTTGTACGGAATTTAATTTAAAGACATTATGATACGAGGCAAGATTTGAATGTTACATTAAAAATATAAGAAAGGACAAACTATTATCTTGAAAATCTAAACTTTCAGGCCAAGTCTGAAACCGAAGACGTCATAAAATCGGGTTCCATAATTGCATTAGAAATTGACATAAGATCTGAACCTTGGTGATTTCGTTAAAGGGTGCATGTTGAAAGTCTCTGATGTTTCATTTCCATCTCGATAATCAAGTACCTATTCAAAATATACCACTGTCAAGAAACACTGTTGCTCCAAGAATAAGTGATTTATCTCAAAATTTGGAATGTCAACTGAAGGACTAAATTAAGGAATTTATTATTTTTCGCTGGCTGTTGACGAGATCACTTGATACAGCTCAACTTGCTGTCTTTATGCAAGGTATTAACAGTAATTTCCAAATAATTGAAAAACTATTAAAGTGCTTTCCATTGACAGGCACCACTACATCAAATAATATTTATTCTACGATAGAGCATTTAGAAGTAGAATATGAATATAAATACATTTCGAAGCATAACTTCGGAAGGTGCTCTTGCCATGGTTGGCAAAAATTCGGGTGTTGTAACTAAATTAAAAACGAAAATATCAGATAATTTTGTGGGAATTCACTGTATCATTCAACAGGGATAACTCGCTTCCAAACATTTAAAAATGGACAATGTCAATTGAAATAGTAAACTTCATAAGCAGGAGAGGACTGAATCACAGACAGTTTAGAAAATTTTTACAAGATTTGGATGAAAATTATTCAGATGTACCTTATTTCTATGGAGGGTAAATGTAAGGACCATCTCTGTGTATGAAAAAGTATCCGCCAAAAAGCGTCAAATTGGTGGCGCCACAATAGCAAGTGGGTATATTTTAAATGACGCGCTGTTGTATATTGAAGTCGTTTTTCCTTATTTATCTCATTAACAAATTCTTGTTTCAAAAATTACGTTACTACACATTCAGCACTAGAAATATGTTGTATCATGGACAATAGGCAACCCATATTACACCAAACTTTTTATTTTATAGTGTCATGTTCCTATTACAAGCCGCGCTTATCGAGCGGAATATTCTGGCCTCCGGAATGTTCACACCACGGTTTCTTCAGTTTGTTAATATTACTGATAATGTATCTATCTTGTATTCTGAAAGTCTGCATTGTTCGATTTATTATAATGCTCGGCTTTGTTTGTCATAGTTATGCCAGGACTTATACCCAGTACTGACCTGAGCCAACAGGAACTTGCTGTTGAAGTGTTGAGTTTCAGTTTTAAGAGTGCCTTATTTGTTTTTCAATACATGTAGCGCACACATGACTCGCGACTGCGTCGTGCACAATTGTGCTGATACAAAGTGTTGAACCACTAAGTTGTGTCAGTATCATTGTATCAACACTCAAAATTTTACTGTCACTAAGAAGAGGTGCAGTTTTATGAAAGAGTTTTCGCGTTAAATGACCCTATTCAAGCTTTAATGTCAGAAAAGGGCAAGCCAATTGATTATGACGATGACTGCTGAGTTGATTGTGCCTTTTTGGTAGACATGACTAAACACATGAATGGCTTGAATACCAACAGGGGAAAGATTTAATCGTCACTCAAATGTACTCGCATATTCAGGCGTTCGGAATAAGACTAAGACTGTGGGAAAATCAGATGAAAACCAAACACTCGATCATTTACCTCATTTGAGATCATTCGGCACAGTAAACCAGCTCAACTTTTGATGCATCTATCCATAGAGTTTAACCGTCGTTTTGACGATTTTCTCAAGATGAACGAAAACGAATTCCCACTTCAACAATCAATTCACTTTTGAAGCTGCACATTAACCAATTCATTTGTAAATGAAATTAATAGATCTCCGATGTGACAGTATTTCAAAGGATAAATTTAAGGAAGTAAACGTTACTTCATCTTATACACAGTATTTTAAGAGTTTTAATAAATATCCAAATAATAAAAAACATGCAGCACACATCCTGTGAATGGTCATATCGTTTATGCGAGTAGATTACCCTTTTATTATCTATATTTGAAAATTGATTCGAACTAAATAAATAAAGATTTTAATTCAGTATGTGTTTCAGTTTTTAATTTTGAGTCTGGCCCGCTAACACGCCGGAAAACTTATAAATGGCTCTTTAGAAAAGTGAGACCCGTGGCGCCTTGGCTTAAATGATGTGAGCGCGCGTTTCGAAATTGACGATTGCGCAGTGAATCCATATCTTCCCGATGTGCTGGGCGTTGGTGTATGGCACGCCGACGCCAATTCTAATAACTGTTGTTGTTGGCTCGCTACCAAGTTGTAATTTAGGATGTTTTGGACTTACTGAACCGATATCTTCATCATCAGCCACAACACTTTGCTCAGATACTTCACTGTCACGACGAATATGGGTTTTGTCTGCCATTTTATCATTTTAACTATATAATACTAATGTTTATTTATTGTCTTTTATGGCCACAGGGTAGAACACGGGGTAATCCCACTTCTGATGTCAAAAACAAGGGTGTGATATACATAAAAATAATTGCTCCTTACGTTAACAACTTGTACATACGTTAAAGCATACTCGATGACTGTTCTCCAGTGCGCAGTACTGCTGTATTGGTAACGCGCATGCCCGCTTCCTACCACTCCTCCGTTCTGACTTAACAAATGATGGGGTGCGTAAAGGGGATGTATAGGAATACCGTTTATACATTTCAATCTAAAAAATTTTTCACATAATCCACAATTAATCAAGGATAATAAAATATTTACAAAACATAAATCAAAAATTTATCATCCTATGTCCATGAAAGATTTATACATTTATGACGTCACGAATCTTATAACGCGTTCCTCCATTGTCACTCTTTGTTGACCCTTCCTCTAGACGTGTGAAATTTATGGTTGGCCCCTAATATTTATATGGAATTTCATCAAGTAACGGACACATTAATTCATTACAACAGACTAAATTATTTAAAGATTCTTGTATTCAATATCCTCTATATCACAATAAAAACAGGTGTTAGATCTGGTAAAGATTTAATTTATTTTTTATTTATATCATAGACTCCAATCACAAGATTTTACCCAGCCAAAAAGCCAAAAACGCATATCATACAGTCGAATATATAAAATATATCAGTGTATACAGGGTGTCGGTTTCAAAACGAGCAGCACTTAATATTTCTTTATGGCCTAGATGGGCCATTCAATAGGATTGTTAGGAGAGGACCTATTGAATGGCCACCTAGGTCACCAGATCTGACACCTCTCGATTTATTTTTATGGGGTCACTTGAAATCCGTTGTATTCAAAACTCAACCATACTCAAGAGAAGAACTCAAAGGATGGTGCAAGAAAGTAGGACTATTTCAATAGAGACCCTCCAGACGGTCCACGAACCGTTTGAATATCGGCTGTACTTGTGCTTAGAAAACAATGGAGCCCATTTTGAACAATCCATAAAGTAATTAGTTAGGACAGTGTGCCTCTATTTTCATTATCATAATAAATAACAATTCAATAATTATAAGCACTGCAATTTTGAGTAAAAGAACTAAAAGTAGATCATCTAGACTTACATAAGAATTTCAAAAGTCGCAAAATAAATGGGGGTTGCTATTTAAAATTTCAGGGGTAGGTGTGCAGGGGCTGAAGGGGTTAAATATAATACAACAAGAAATACTCCAAAAGTTGATACTGATACTGAAAATGACTTGTTTCGCCAAATTTTCATAATATCATTAGTTAAAGAAATATCGAGTGCTGCTCGTTTTCAAATTGACACCCTTTATAAGGTTATACATGTATAGAGGCCGCTATAGTAAGCGTCCCTAGTCTGTCTCAATACGTCATGTCGAGATCATCGCTAAAGAAGCTTTCACTTCAAATATAGTCATTATTATATTTCAGGATAAGCAGTCTTGGATCACCGAGCAAGATATATTCAAATTGCCGCACATGAATCATCCTAATATACTCAGCTACATTGGCGTGGAAAAGCACGGAGACAATTTGCAGTCCGAGTTCTGGCTGTTGACGGCGTATCACGAGAGGGGTTCGCTCTGCGACTTCCTGAAAGCGCACACTTTGACATGGACGGAACTGGCACGAATAGCCGAAACTATGGCCAGAGGTAAAAATATTTTGGATATTTTCCATCTTCTTCCGCGTAGAAAATTCTCTCCTGAAAATCCTGCTTTTTTCTGGGGTAGTTGAATTTTTTTCGCAAAAAAATACGGAAATCAAAGAAGCGTTCTTTTAGGTAACCACTATGCGCACGCGCTGTAACTTATGTTATAATTCAATTCAGGTCTGATGCACCTACATGAAGCTATACCCGGTAAGTCAGCAAGCGATCCTATGAAACCGACAGTGGCCCACCGGGACTTCAAGAGCAAAAACGTTCTCCTAAAAAGCGACATGACGGCCTGCATAGCCGACTTCGGATTGGCCATCGTGTTCGAAGCGGGCAAGACGTGCGGGGACACTCATGGACAAGTGGGCACAAGAAGGTAAGATCGAAATATAAACTGTTCAAATTTCGAGATATGAAATATTTTTAAAATTACATATAAATGTATAAATATATATAGATATATATATATATATATATATATATATATATATATATATATATATATATATATATATATATATATATATATATATATATATATATATATATATATATATATATATATATATATATATATATATATATATATATATATATATATATATATATATATATATATATATATATATATATATATATATATATATATATATATATATATATATATATATATATATATATATTACCTTATCTTTTTTTTCGAAAACCTTTTATTTCTAAAAATAAACTGATGACTTTAAATTGTCCCCTAAACATGTCCGTTTATATTTCGCGCCTTAAAACGAACTAATTTCATTCGTCAGATACATGGCGCCGGAGGTGCTCGAGGGTGCCATCAACTTCACGCCAGACGCGTTCCTGCGCATCGACATGTACGCATGCGGTCTGGTACTGTGGGAGCTGGTGTCCCGCTGTACCACGCAAGAAGGTCCCATTCCCGAGTATCGCCTACCTTTCGAGGAAGAAGTGGGTCAACATCCCAGCCTGGAAGATATGCAGGAATCGGTCGTACAGAGGAAAGTGAGACCGACGATTCAGGAGCATTGGCGACGTCATCCGGTAAGTCGTCGCGTTGTAACGAAAGAGCGGTGTTGCCACTGACCGATTTGATAGTTATGGTACAGCGTTGCTAGAATTATCGAGTTTTCCTCAAAATTATGTTACAAATTTTTTCCTCGCAATAAATATATAAATGCACATTCAGAAAGGAATTCATTAAGTTTATGAAAACAAACTTTATTTTTCAACATTTACAAAATTTTTGAAGTGAAACTTCTTTGCGCGCATTAGGGTTAAATTCTTAAGGATAAAACTTAATAATAATGAAACGAAAATGTGGGACGTTTTTGCCCAGGAAGAGGGAGAGAGTGAGAAAGGGCGAACGTAGCATGAAGCACTATAGCCTTGGAGCGAGAGGAGGGTGAGAGCGAGTGAAAGAGACCGAGAGAGAAAGGGGTATCGAGAAAAAATACACGCTATTTGTTGATGTATTCGTTTAGTAGTTACATATTAGAACTTTAGATGGAAATTTTGTCGCGTTTGTACTACAGTAAACGCAGTTTTTTTTTTATATATTTACATTATCATTAGTTTGTATACATGTGTTAAATTTATAAATAAACATTTTGTGATGAATTTGTAAATCATCCTATACCAAGCAGTTGTTCAGAGTAAGTTATATATTTGTTATTTTTTTGTTAATTTACAATTTTTTATGTTAATACGTTTGGTTAGGAAATTTTAATATTTACAAATATCAAGTGGCATTTTAATTTGCCACACGTTTGAGAATTTAATATACTATTTTTCATAAAATATAAAATTAAAATATTTCAAGAATTCTCTCTTCTAAGTTTGAATTTTAGAAGAAATCAGATTTAAAAATTTGTTTGCCAAAGCAGTTTCACTTCCGACATGTGTACTTTGTACGCACGCAGTTTTTTTGTTACGTTTCTTCGACGCTATTTGACATACGTCTTTCAATTTTATGACTTGTAGTTCAAGATCCCAGAGCCGCCTGACGTCACTTATTTTCTCAGCAATAATATGTATGGGATGAAGTAGTGTCCCTATGTACTTTCGGTGTATGGATACCTGCTACCTTGTGCCGACGGCCAATTTCCAGGTATCAGATGCTAAAGATGGAAAAAACTCAACCCACTTTTCTTATTTTCTCAGTCTTGATTTTTATATGGTACTCAGGGAACTATTTCAATGCCTTATGCAAGCAACCAGACCGTACGTATGGGCCAAATTTCCCGCCAGACACAAATAAAGTGTCCCTATGAGTATGACAGTATGAGCGAAATGTCATGACAGTAAGTATAGAAGGGAGTTCAACGCGCATAGAAAATCACTATCGCGCTTAAATGAGCAAATCATGACATTTCGCTCATAGTTTCATACTTATAGGGACACTTTATTTGTGTCTGGCGGGATGTTTGGCCCGTACGATCATCTGGCTGCTTGCATAAGGTATTGAAATAGTTCCCTGAGTATTATATATAAAAATCAAGACTGAGAAAATAAGAAAAGTGGGTTGAGTTTTTTCCATCTTTAGCATCTGATACCTGGAAATTGGCCGTCGGCACAAGGTAGCAGGTATCCATACACCGAAAGTACATAGGGACACTACTTCATCCCATACATATTATTGCTGAGAAAATAAGTGACGTCAGGCGGCTCTGGGATCTTGCCATCAAACACTGAAAGTACTAGATTAGTTAAATATAGAAAAACTTCTAAAGTACCAAGTTTTGAAACATTTTAAAAAAAGTGCAGTTTGGATTCGTTTCTGTACACAGCCATGAAACAAGAACAAACAAAGACTTTCATATGAGAAACCACGGAACAAAAAGTTATAACTCTATCTTTGGTTTGGGTATTTCACAGTTCAATTCACTACCTGCCAACTTGAAATTGACCACTTCGCTAGTATGGTTCAAGAGAAAACTGAAATCAATCCTCCAAGAAAATGGATAAAGAATGAGAATATTAAATAGTGTAATTTATGTAAATATGTATTTTTTTTTTTGTAGTAGCCTTAGTGCTAATTAAATCTTACTTACTCACTTACTTACTTATTATTTGAGCAATTGAGTAGCTGGCACATCACCGCCTGTCAATTTCCTGAAAAAAAAATTCGATTTTCATTCGTTTTTTTTTCAAGGGTCTGGCCGGTATCGCCGACACTATGGAAGAATGTTGGGATCACGACGCCGAGGCGAGACTATCCGCCTCCTGCGTGATGGAACGCGCAATTCAACTGAGCAGATACCAGCCGACCCCAGTGGGATGGAGAATCGAGAACGACAAGACGACGACACAGTTCAAAGAGGTTAGTTTGTGAACAGGTGAGTACTTGTAGACCGATCGATATTTTGCTTCGCTTAATTCGTAGTTATCGTGTCATCAGTATATTGCATACATAAAGGGGCATCCAGGTGTTTAGGGGAGTGGGTCGAGGAAAATCTCACTCAATCTCACGTATGGGAGGGGGTGGTCCCATCAAATATCGTAATTTTTTTTCGCAAGAAACAGTATAAAATTGCGAGAAACCTGGGTTAACTCAAGTAAAAAATGTTTCTCAAATTTTGGATTGATTGGGCCGATACTTGGTGTAAATTAATAAACATATTAAAACAATGGTTAAAAATAACAATTTACACATTTATTATAAGAAATAACGCATGACGCACGTTTCGGTGTAACTTCACCTTCTTCAGATGCTAATGGCAAACTAACTATGATTCTCTGTTATATCGAAAACAAGAAATGACAAATTATGTAGAAGGGGTAAATACAAAGATGGTTACAAATAATTATTAGAAAAGGAAAAACCAATTCTGAACTGCTAGTCAGGTAGTTCGGTAATTTTGAAAAGATTAAGGAGGGGGCTTGAAGTATGATCGATTTGGTTATTCAATGGGAGATCGGAATGCTTTTATTTATTTATCTGTAATGATTCGAAAAAATTAAGTCTAATTCCCTTACTTTCAGTATTTAATATTTTAAAATCGAAATTGAATGTGTGATTTTCTTGTATTAAATGGTTTGCATAATTTCAATCCGACTTCTGATTAACAAAGCTACGTTTGTGTTCTGAAATTCTAGTTTGAAAGCTTCTGAAAGTTCTACCAATGTAAAACTTATCACAGGCGCCACAATTAATTTTATAAACTCCTGATTTATTATCTTTATGAACTTTGGATTTATTATTTTTTATATGATTTCCTAAATTATTACCGGTACGATAAGCCATGTTAATGTTGTGCTTAGATAAGAGAGATTTAAGTTTTTTACTTGAATCTCCGATGAAAGTGAGGCTGTTATATTTGATATTATTTTCAGTAAGGGGGTACACCTGGTGAATCGCATTTTTTTATAATAAATGTGTAAATTGTTATTTTTAACCATTGTTTCAAAATGTTTCTCCCCTAAAATATAGCTAAATCATTGATAAAAACATTCATGGCGGTTTAATTATCCACTGATCGAAGAACTTATTAACTATAAATAAATTCATTCGGTTGGATACAATTTATTCATTTATTAAATATGAAAAAGTATTTGTCTAACATTATTCGTTAACTATTGATAAATATTTATTAACAGTAAATACTTTTTTTGGAGTAAATATTTCTTCTTCATGTACGGTACGATGTGAATATTGTTCATAAAAAAATAATGCCATAACCTTTTATAATAAACATACGATGCACTAATAATTTACACTGAAAAAAACTGTGACTTATTACAACCATTGTTTTATTATTAACTTAATTTTTTTCACATTTTCATAAAATATTTCTGATTTACTTGAACTAAGGGGGCGTTCAAGTATTACGTAACGCAATTTTTGAAGATTTTTGACCCTCCCTCCCCCCTATGTAACGCGCCGTAACGGTTTCATGAACCCTCCCTCCCCCTCGCTGAACGTTACGTAACACCCAAATGGCCATTTTTAACTTAAAGTCACAAATATGGTGCGCAAAGTACCTGAAAGTCCCTAAAAAACCTACCTATGTTATTGTTTAAATGGCGTTTTCGTTAATAATAAACAAAACAAGAGTATTCTCACTCGCAATACATGCTTATATTTTTTATTTTATTGTTTTTTAATAAATAATCATACATAATGTAAAATATTGAAATGGGCTCAAATTCGTCCTAATAAACTTCTATTGCTAATCTTCATTTAATTATGCCGTTTTCCTGACTTGGCTCTGTCCTTACATACATTTTTAGCTTCAGCCACCATTATTTTTCTCAAGCATTATTAGATTTCAGCTTATTAGCAGATTTTCACTTTGGGAACCTGCTTATTGAAATCGGTGCGATTAGCAAACTCGGACCTAGGACCAAGATATTTTTTCGTTTCATGACTTTTTATGATTGTACTGATGGTCAAAAGAAATCGCACGGCATCTGCTTGAGGAGGCGACAGATCAACGGGCAACCTCACAAGAAGTAGTGAAAACTTGCATGATTCTTTGTTTAGCTGACTAGGTACCGAGAGCTTGCTTGAGGTATAAAGGATTTGGCATCGGCAGGTTGGCGGCAAGAAAGTATTATTCGGAAAGAATTATTTCAATGCACTCCTCAAGATGGAACAGCAGGATTTTTAAGCGCATTTAATTACTTGCAAAACATATTTCTAGTCACGGACGTGGGCGCTATACCATTTTTAGTTTTTCTTTAGCCTTTTTTCAAATTTCGTTGGCAGTTTATGGCACACTTGGCACACAAGTCAGCATGAGAGCTTTTCTAGGGCGAAAACAGCTGATGATGCAAATCTCCCTCTTTTGAGAACATTACAGTATGAACTCACTTCTACAACACTGGCTACAGCAATGTGCTTCTGTGTATTACGTGTTTAAAACACTAAACCAAAACTGACAACGGGAACAACAAAAATTACGACGAATACAGTCGAGGTATCCCATAAAACATGAACGGATAGGGTTGCCAACTTGGGAGAACAGAATAAAACTGACGGATACAATCGAGGGATTCCCCGTAAAACATGAATGAAAAGGGTTCCCAATGTTACGTAACGCGTTGTTCGAAACCCCCTCCCGCCCATGTAACGCATCGTAACGTTTTGCAAGACCCCCCACCCCCCAAATTGCGTTACGTAATACTTGAAGGCTCCCTAATAGAATTAGCACAGAAGGCCAGAGCCTTTCTGCGGACTTGGAAAATCTTACTTTCAAGAAGAACTCAATAAAGCTGAAGAAGCAATGAGAGCAACATACTGGCAAAGACTTCCAGGACTGAGGCAGGCCAAAGATCTCCTCGGAAAGTTCAACCGAGCAAGATCGAAGACACTGATTAACCTCAGCAAAACTAGTCTAAAGAAAATCACAGGATTTCTTACGGGGCATTGCAGACTCAAAGAACACCTAAGGAAGCTAGGTTCAGAGGGGGACAGCACCTGCAGATTCTGCAAGGAACGTCCAGAAACACCCCACCATATACTGATGGAGTGCTATGCTGTGCATCATGAAAGACTGAACACACTGGGATCATACCAGCTGACTGTAGAAGAAATACCACGAATAGACCCCCTTAAAATCCTCAAATTCCTGAAGGTATTGAGGCTTGAGGGGCTGCTGTAAAACGAGAACACATCGAGAAGCAGAAAAAGATGGGGCACAATAGATCTAATAAGGTCGCAGCGCATCGGTCACCATCCACACCTACCAATACCAATTAGCACAGATTAACTCATTCATATAACAAATATGCATCTAAAAAACCTCACGTGAGATTCGGAGAGGGGGAGAGGAGGTCGAGTAAGAACTCACGACATCCCAAGGGGGAGTCAAAAAATCGCCAAAATTATCTCACGTAATTTAGGGATGCCCTCTTCTACAACTACAAAACCAAAATAATAGAGTGAACGTATAAAAAAAAGATTGGTAAATTATAAAATCCATTCTTTATAACCGGTAGAAAAAAAATTAAAGGAATAGAGGGTAGGTTATGCCATTACGTTCTGAGCCCATTTGTCGGCTCTATTATAAAGCAATGAATATTTTAAATTTCTTCCAGAGTGGTTAATTAATACCATCTGTGAGATTTAAAACGCGAATTTGACGAAAAATTAATTTTTGTATTATCGATTTTGTGAGTTAATGAATAATCTATCTCTCATATCAAAGTTAGAAAGACATGAGGGAAAATAAGGAATCAGTGGCTTAGATCAAATTCTACCTTTTCACAAACTTGACAACGTTTCGATGTTTCATCAGATCTGCATCACTACGTGATGAGAACTGATCGAATCCAATACAATCTTAATGGTATTTATGATCAGACATTATTTGGATATAAAAAAATGAAGCGTAGCACTAGGAATGATAAAACCCCTCGGCGCATGTGCATGTCGTCAATATTTTTTGAATATATAAATTAAATAACAATGAAAGTCGATTTTACGAATGAAATGAAGGAAAATTGCAATAAATGTATTAATAAGTCGATATTACGAATAAAATCCGTGAAAATTTAGCGAAAAAATTCATTGATTGACTGTCGAATTTGAATATCCTATTCCGGCTCATTTTGCTGCAAATTATGAATCAAATTGATAAGATGGGAATATGGAGGGTAGAGGTAAGGAGGACCATCTCATATTGGAAAACAGTCGCAAAAGTGTCCAGTTGTAAACTGCAAATTGCAGTTCCAAAACCCTCCAGAGTGGCGCCAGAATAGCAAGAGAGCATGAAATAGGAAGGGATGCCATGCCGCGCTGTTGCCAACTTTTGTAATTGGAATTTTGAAGTTTGAAAGCTAGGTTATGTAGTTTATTTTTGAATGGGTGCTTTTATTATCTTATTTATTAGTTTATTGAATTAGTTTATTTTTGAGTCACTGTATTTTCTTTCCATAGAACTCAGTTCGTCTTCCAAAATTTTTTCAAGATACCTACTAGTCCAAAAATGCCGCTCTTCTGTTTAAAATGTGTAAAACTGTAATCGACTCATCGTGATATTCAAATCGCCATAAAAGATGCGCATAACATTGAACCTAAATCTACAGAGTACGATGAATCTGTTGGTTTTTAAGTGTCGGGAATAGGCCTGGGTAACACAGTGAAATATTGGGTGTTGAAACAATGACACTAACACAACCTAGTGTTTCAACACATTGCGTTAGCAAAATTGTGTCAGGATGAAGTCGTGAGTCATGTGTTGCCTACATGTATTAAAAACATATATGGCACTCTTAAAACTGAAACTGAAGCGCAATTTAAACACTTCTTATAATTTATTAGTCTTCTACAAGAATTTGTTAATGAGGTAAATAAAAGTAAAAACGACTTCAATATGACAACAGCGCGTCATTTGAAATGTACCCACTTGCTATTGTGGCGCCACCAATTTGACGATTTTTGACGGACACTTTTCCATACACAGAGATGGTCCTCCTTACCTCTACCCTCCATAGATGGGAAGCAGACACAGACGCAGAATAAAGCTGAAGCTATCAACGTCGCTTGGTTACCGTGGCACACAGAGCACTTCGACGCATGTTTTGTAGGACTTCGTTCATATCGACCTTGGCGCGTGCGCATGTCGTAATGCCTACCTAAAAAACGCTATAATTTTTTATTCTTCGTTGGGAAAAATTGGGAACGAAACTTCTCTTATGGAATCATATGTATTTTATCGATATCCGTTGGAATTTTTAAAATCGGACCAGATCCCAACTTTTTGTAGTGAGACTTTAGCTTCGCCTCGGGGTAAAAACGCTATATTTTTTCATTCTTCGTTGGGAAAAATTGGGAATTAAAATTCCCTAATGAAATCATATGTGTTTTATCGATATCCGTTGGAATTTTCAAAATCGGACCAGCTACTAATTTTTTGTCGTGAGACTATAACCCCTTTAGCTTCGCCTCTTGGTAATAAGTTTAAATTACTTGATACATTTCTTTGCTACATAAAGTGAACAAGGAAAATTCTCTCCTCCTCCCCAAACGAATTTTTGAGGGGGCTTGGGCCCCTCAGGCCCTATGAAGTTGGCGCCACTGGTCATACGTCATAAACTATTAGAATGCACTGATATTATACGCATACCTTTATATTTATTAGAGTATCTTACTGAAATTCACAAGCACTAGCAATTATCTCGCTATCCTCAACTTCTTCTGAATCTATTTCACAATTAATTTTTTATTAATAAAATGACAACATCGTTTCAGAGTACGTATAATAAAACTTTCACCAGAAATTATATGAATTGGAAATAAACGACGAATTTAAAAAAAGGTCATTGAATTAACTGGATTTTTTTCTTTTTTTCAGACATCACATAACATCTCTTCCGTACCTGCACTACTACAGTAATAGTACCCGGTCCCTTCGGGGATTAGCGCTGTGTATCATTAGAAACCACACCTGCCTATTTGTACAATGAAACTATTTTGTTACAGCGATCTGTTTACAAGATACTATACTTATTAATGATCCGAACGTGGACGATTAACTTTGAAATAACTGCCTGTAATGGGATACTGTTTTCTGTTTCATATCGTTTGCAAAATTATGTTGCTTCTATTGATATATTCTATATGTAAACTACAATTTTTTCAGAGCAAAACGAATTGAATTGAAAATATGTGTCGGAAGGTATAATTTTTTCTTAATTGTATATTGGTAGCACATTTAATCGGTGTCTGGAAAAAAATTATCAGCATTGAATCTTTCGTTCTAGATACTTGAGAACTGTTTGAGCTGCTGTTGCTATCAAGATAATATAATCTTACTATGGAACTCAGTATTTACAATTTGTTAAATTTTAAGTCGATCTCTGGAAAAGTTCTGAAAATTCTCTGAGAAAAAATAAAAATTCTTCTTCTTAAAACACTCAAACAAATTTTCGTTACATGTTGTCTCCGAAATGTTCTTCACTTGCCACAGTTGGATTTCATCATAGTACAAATGACTGGGACAATATTTCAAGATAGAGGGAAGCTCAAAAATAAAAACATGAGGTCCCAGAATACTACCCTGCGGCACACCCGATTCTAAAGTTCGAAAACAAATCTCCCACTTCATTCCGTATGATTACCTTATTTATTTCGTATAAATATTTTGCTTGAAAAATTTCAGTGTCCTCTTAGTACACAATATTATCTCCAAGATTTTGTTACAATCTGTATATTTCAAAAATCCAATCAAGTAATCATTTTGCATTTTGTAACTTCATTTGGATGATCAGGTAACATCATTTAATGTACTGGGGACATAAAAAAAAATTTAAGTTGACTAAGCATTTTTATACATTTAATTTATGAGGAGAGATTTTATGAAACTACTGAATGGTAATAGATATTATTTTGACTTCAATAGTTTGAAGGTATTCTCTTCAATGGGATTAAAATCAAAAAATTTTGTGCAATATTATTGATAGAATATAAAGTTAATAACTAATAAATTTGTGCCAATATACCCTTGCAGGTATGCAATAGCTGAATCATAATTGTGATAATTTTCCATTTTATATCATATTTAGTTAGCTTAGATACTATTTATTTCAATATTTACTAATTTATTGAGTGAATAAAAAAACAAAACTTTATTTTCTACTTCTTGCCTAAAGTGCCAAAATGTTTGTAGAAACATACTTTAATTCATAAAATTTGACGAAATTCGTTGTGACTATTATGTATTATCATATTTTAAATGAACAATCCATAAATATAATTAAATTTAATAATTATCAATACAAATTTTGGGTTATAAGCTCATTATAAAGATTGAATAGAATATGAAATTCCAATTTATCTGTTAATTTCAAATGTTTAACTTTTTCACCTTAAAATATTTATTTTCGAAAGAAATTAAGTAATTTTGTAATCTGCTTTCATAACACCAAATTGACATTGAGTCTTAATTATTTTTCTCTATTTGTTCCGTAGAAATGAGCTTTATAGGCAATTGTGTGAGATATTCTCAAAAAACTAAAAAAATACACTAAAATTATTTTAATCAAATTTATCTCTAATCTATTAGAAATGGTGAACATGATTTAATAAATTGTATTAAGTTATTAATTTGTAAACGATCAAAAATTTAAAAAAATGAGGTCTGAAAATTATATATTGATGAATATTTTCTCTTTCACAGCAGATAGATGTAGATAGTACTTCTGATGAAAGAAACAAAAGTTCAATACTGTTTAATAAAAATTCATGTAAAATAAAATAGCCATAGTTAACGATCAAGTAGATTTTGAAAATTAATTTGCTATTCACTTTCTTCTACCCAATCTTCAAGAGTTTTACCCAAAGACGAACCGGTGCTATATGAAATTCATAATTTTCCACATAAATTTCATCCAGTATAATAATCCAAGAATGCTTCGATATGTACAGGAGGGGCATTCGAAATTCAAATCATTATGTCTCGGATGTGTTTTTATATCAGTTGAATTTATAAAATATACAATAATTCATTACATTTTTATTGTTTTACTCATAAATTTTTCAATTTACAGTATCTTATTACAGCAGATATTTCATCGACCGTCCATTACTCCTACTACAGTGCCAAGAAATATTTAATACATATTATAGGTTGTAATATATGTTATTTACTTTATTTTTCTTCTCTGAAGTTGTGCCGTTCTCAGAAATTAATTGAATATGTGAAGTTTACTAATGAAAAAATGATTCAATACTGAATAAAATGAACATTAAATTGAAATTCATAAAGTTTAATATTTTTTATTGATGATTTGATATATGGTATCAATTGATATGTAATCTTGAACTTTTTTACCTAAAGAGTTATTCACAGATGTTGATTGGTAGATGCAGTTATGATTGTTGTATTATAACAGGTAAACATTATAGTGAATATTTACAAACTTATTAAAAATGTAAATCTAAGTATCGGTAAACATATTTTAGGTTTTACTTCTCAATTATGTTTTCTTTTTGTTATTCTTACTCTTTTTCAATATTTTACTTACATTTTTTCTTCTTTTTTTTTTTTTTTTTGGATTGATTGGGCCGATACTTGATGTAAATTAATAAACATATTAAAACAATAGTTAAAAATAACAATTTACACATTTATTATAAGAAATAACGCATGACGCACGTTTCTGTGGAACTTCACCTTCTTCAGATGCTAATGAATAATAAATTAGCATCTGAAGAAGGTGAAGTTCCACCGAAACGTGCGTCATGCATTATTTCTTATAATAAATGTGTAAATTGTTATTTTTAACTATTGTTTTAATACAGAGTTATTCACAAAGTTATTCACAGATGTTGATTGGTAGATGCAGTTATGATTATTGTATTATAACAGGTAAACATTATTGTGAATATTTACAAAATTATTAAAAATGTAAATCTAAGTATCGGTAAACATATTTTAGGTTTTACTTCTCAATTATGTTTAATGCTTCTTTTTGTTATTCTTACTCTTTTTCAATATTTTACATATATTTTTTCCTCTTTTTTTTTTTGGATTGATTGGGCCGATACTTGATGTAAATTAATAAACATATTAAAACAATAGTTAAAAATAACAATTTACACATTTATTATAAGAAATAATGCATGACGCACGTTTCGGTGGAACTTCACCTTCTTCAGATGCTAATGAATAATAAATTAGCATCTGAAGAAGGTGAAGTTCCACCGAAACGTGCGTCATGCATTATTTCTTATAATAAATGTGTAAATTGTTATTTTTAACTATTGTTTTAATACAGAGTTATTCACAAAGTTATTCACAGATGTTGATTGGTAGATGCAGTTATGATTATTGTATTATAACAGGTAAACATTATTGTGAATATTTACAAAATTATTAAAAATGTAAATCTAAGTATCGGTAAACATATTTTAGGTTTTACTTCTCAATTATGTTTAATGCTTCTTTTTGTTATTCTTACTCTTTCTCAATATTTTACAATTTTTTCCTCACTTGATAGGAAAGCTTAGTAGTGAATACATATCAGATATATTCGAATCACTTTCCGAGAATGATACAACAATGTGTGTGGCGATATGTACTACTCAACACAAAAAATCTGGAATATCAGTGTAGCTTTAAAAGTATTCAATAGGGCAGCTTGTGTAACTGTCTCTCAGTTTTAAATATTTGTTGATGAATAATTCTTTATTAATTTGTGTGGAATACATTCATATCACGTGAACATAGCCATTTGTCAGTGAGCAATACATAAACAAATGTATTGAGTTTTTAAAAATTTTAAAATAGGTAATAACTTGTTATTATTGGTAACTATTTTTTTAAAAAGACGTTGAACTTGTAGAACTAATGAATATATACCTTAGTGATTGTAATTTAAGGAAAGAAAATATATAATTCGACGTTTTTGATGAATTTTCATGGAGGACAATGTATTTTTCTGAACGTTTTAAATGTTGGTTTGCTCTCATTTGTTCGAACATAAACAAGTGTGAATGCGTATAGTTTTAAGATAACTGATTGTTGCTCATTTGGTGGTAATTTATCGTGACCGTATTTAATTGAAGGTAACCATAATTTGCTAAAAAGTTGGATAGTTTATTGGATTATATTAATTGTTCAGATTTCTTGTATTATTTTGAATGATTGAGAGCCAATTAAATGAAACCTAATGTTATATCTCGAAATGTGTTGTTAACCAATGTTTTATTAACCCTTTGGAATTCATCACTGTATATTTGTGCACTGTTGCGAAAATTTTCATATCAGTTGGTTAATAATAGCATTAAATGTTGAATTTAGTTCTGAAACTGTATTTGAAATTTCTTATTAAATGTATTGAATTTAATCTTTAATTTCATTACCAAGCATCTAAATTACTTGAAGAAATCAAAAGTGGAAATAGTCTATATAAATTCAGATTTTTACGAAATAATCAATAATATTATATATTATTTTGTTTAGTGAATTGTTAGAATCAGACGCGGATCCAGGCCCGACTTTTGGGGGGGGGGGAACTTTTATATATTCAAAAGGTACTGGTATTTTAGGCAATGGTAAATCGAGTAGCTCGCAATCAAAACAATTAGGTGGGGCCCAGGCCATTTGGGGGGGGTAACGTTCCCCCAGTTCCCCCCCTCTGGATCCGCGCCTGGTTAGAATTGGACTTTTTTTAATATTTTTTCAGAAAAGGCCTGCTTTGTGCCACTCACAGAAAAAATTCAATCAAATATACAAAATAATAGTTATTTAATAAACTAGTTTATTAATGACAGCGATTAATGGTTGAGGTATTTTAACGCTCGAGCGGAGCGAGCGCGTTAATAGTTCGAGACCATTAATCGCTACATTAATAAACGAGTTTATTACAAGATTTTTCTGTCGACCTCATCATGAATTGAGTATAAATTCTTGATTAAAATAAATTTTTATTTTGCATGACAGATACACTTGACACAATATAAATTTCTATGTTCATTTCGATATATTTATATTTATGCTCCCGATGGAACAATTTGAGAAATTCATAGATGGAATATTAGACATGTGACATTCTGAATAGTTAACATTACCTACAATATCCGATAAGGAATATGTGGAACTGGTGGAAGCTGAAGTGTTATTTACTTTCGAACGATTATTGCATAACATTTTTTCCGCAGTTTCTACTTCATTTTGTATAGAGTTAAATTTTTCGATTTGAATTATGAATTCCTTTTCTCTGTGGAATAACAGTACAGACACAGAATAATTCAACTATTCCGTGCTGAATACTTCTGTGTTTGGTTGCCCATGACAATCATACATTAAAATAGGAGAAATTGCACATTAAAATGGTTCATTAATGATCAATTTCGTGTACGTTAAAGTAAGCTTTTATTTAGAGGTCGACGGAGAACTACATTAAGTGTTCTCTCAACGTACACGTTTTCAGCTCTATAAGATATTGGATTACATTTTGTTTAAATTTATTGAAGTGAATATTATCCCTGAACATCAGAGGCAGTATAATGTTTAACACTAATATACTTTGGACTACTCTCATAAAAAGACAAGTACCTACAGAAATGAACAAACATATAAATATTTAAAGCAGGTAGAGTGAGAATATTGCATCTTCTAAAAGCTCCCCGCATGATTCTCTAAATGACATGCCCATTACAATTCGTTAAACTCTTCTGCAAAATAAAAATCGTCTGAAATTGACTACTTGTATCCCAAAAAATAATACCATAACTCACAAGCGACTGAAAGCAAGAAAAGTAAATTATTTTCAATGATCCAATATTTTTACGTTTCTTATTATTTATTGAATGGAAAAAAAAAGTTTAATGAAAGTAACTAATTGGAGATATGATCGAATTATTAATTGAGTACTTTTTTGATTTAATACATGTCCATGTCTTATGAAAATTAATAGCTTTGTTCGCGGTAAGGATCCTGGAACCGATTCCGAACTGGTTCAGAACTAATTCGGGATTGTCATAGTACGCATGTCCGGTTCGGAACCGGTTCCGAATTATTTTGATCCGCGAACGATTTGAGAACTGTTTTCGGGAAATATCGTGTCACAGAAGTTTTCACGATTACTCTATGTCGTCGATGTTGCTAGCAAAATTCAAATTTGCTCATAAGACATAAGAAACTTGCTTCATAGAATACTTTATATACAATGGAACATATATTTATTGCATATACATGTACATTATGAAGAAAATTAACAAAAATAATAAACAAGAATTATATCAGCAATTCTTATGTACTTATCTATAAAAAAGGAAGAAGTTTTGCAAGGAGATCTTACCATTAAGTCATTGATTACCAACATTATGTTTGAATTTCGTAAGACTCATATATCACTTGGATAATCATTCAATGTTTCGTTCGATACATATGCCTAGCTTCCTTCAAACTTGTTAGTTTGGTGCATTGACAATGTGAATGAATCAATTATATTATCATGAATATTTGATCTCTTAATTGATAGTCTGGACTTTGTGATAAGACTAGTTTTTGTAAAAAGTTAATACAATCATTCTATAGAGCTTTAATTCCAATAAGTATGAACAGAAAGTATAAATATGCTCGACAGTAATAAGAATACCATTTATTTCCATAATAATGTAGTAACAATTATATACATCATATATAAACCTTTAAACACTTTATAAATACCTAAATATAACAAACAACACATATCAAAAGTGTAACAATAATTACCTTTATATACTCAAATAAATTACATGTAAAATATGACTTCTTATATCAGTATATTAATTTATGTTTGGATAAATCAGCCTTGATTACAGAGAATGGCATATACAAAGTGTATTTTATTTTTGAATCTAAAATGAACCTGTTTGTAGACAGTAATAAATTGAAGTTATTTTGGTGGGTAGTCAGATGACCATTATCCCTAAAAGGTGTTAACAAATGCCTCAAGTAAGGATGCCCACTGTCACCAAGGATATAATTTATATCATTGGATTTATCAGGTGAAGTTTCATATAAAGGTACTTAGTGCTCTGCCATCATGTACTGAACCAGGAAAAAACACACAGATGTCACAAATTCGCCGCCTATGGTCACATACCATTTGATCCTAGAATAATGTTCGTGTTAATACTTTAAATTTCATTAAAAAAGTATGGCAATGTTATCATTGTATATATAAATTAGAATAATCTTTTTCACATTTACTTATGTATTTACAAATTTATGAAGTGATACAAATTAACCTATAAGAGTAATTTAACATTACCTGGATTGAATAGAAGTTCTATTTCAATGAGAATCTGGATCATCTCCTAGCTTTTCAATTCTGATATGGGTACCATCAATCACTCATATTACTCTGAAGTGAGTTTGAATTTCTTTTCTTTTCTACATCAGTTGGCCATGTAATAACTTCCGGTGATAAATTACTCAAAAACTAAGTTATTCTTCTGATAATCTTGTAGAAGGTTCTTTTAATTATGTTGAACTTATCTGATACATCCCTGAAGTAGGCAACTCCATTTGATTGAAACCATAATAGTAATACATTTCAATGCACTAACTTTTAGAGCATCTCCTTCTTGCCAATTATGATACTACTCTGAATCAGCAAATCGTTCTGCCAATTCTTGTGTCATTTGTAGGTTCAACCTTAAATACACCACATATTGTTCTTCAATGAATTGGGGAACAGTTTCCTCGAAGTAATCAACATTCTTTGGAATTTCAACTACTTATATCCAAGATATCTTCAAAGTCTTCATCGATAGATAAAAATGATCAGACATGACGGGAATCTTTACTGAAAAATACGTATATTCATCATAAGATGGAACTGAAGATAAGGACAATCATATAACTTACCGATTAAATCAAATATTCTCACGTGTAACTTCGAAAATACCAACACAGACGAAATCAAAATACGAAATATACAAATGGTAGTACAAACTTAACCTAACTTTCAACTGTCAAAACAAAACAATCGTGAATGCGCAAGACTCGAACTAAAAATCCTACCTCGATCCCAAGGACTGCTAGAGCTAAACCAGTTCCGAACTGATTCGGAATCGGTCGGTTCTATTTTGTCCGCGAACGCAGAACTGGAACTAAAAATTCAGGATTTTTTGATCCGCGAACGCCGTAATTCAAACTGCGCATGCGATCAGTCCGAAAACAGTTCGGAATCGGTTCAGGATCCTTACCGCGAACAAAGCTATTGAATTATACACATTTCACTTCTTAAAATCACTAGCAATGAGCTGTGGAGCTAATGAAAATAATACCTATGCATCTAATATGTATTTCAAGTTTTATTTATTATTGATGAATAATATCATTCAATTATTTGAAGTAACAATGAGCATCAAAAACTAAATATGAATAATCAGTTTGATAATAAATTACATTAATTTTTTATTGGATATCTGTTTATTTGATTTTTTTAGTTATGTATCCTTGCCTTTGCTTGCAGTAATTTTGTTCTGAGGAGTTTGTTGATATGGACTATCATTATAAAGTTATATCTTCATCTGCTCAAATAGCAGTTGTTGCACTCATTTCCTAATGATGTACTGCAAGTTGTCTTATTTCTTCATTAAATATTTGGTTAGACTCAAATCAATGGAAATATTTCATATTAGTGAATATTATAGCATGGTGCAACGAATGCATAGTTTCTTCAACATGTTTTTATTCCAGAAACTTGCAGATAACTTATAATTTCAGAAATTGAATGATTCACAACAAAAATTAAGCATATAAGTAATAAGGAATTATATAAAATAGACGCTTTGAACATAACCTATACATGTTCATCTATAAAGGTATCGTAAATTAAAGAAATATTCACTATCTTTGACCTCATGGAATGGAATCGCAAGGGTACATCATAAAAGAGCAATGTGTGTCTTTCTTTTCAAAAACAAATCTACCAGAAATTTTTTACAGATTATCAAAAACTTTGTGATTTAAAAATGTTGTAAGAAACGACTCATTTGTATAGAGGAAAAATCGAATATTCAAATGTTTGGTTCATATATATTTTTATAAACATATAATGTCTTCCATGAACATTCTAATTGTATAATCCTCATGCCCTTTAAAAAAAAATATTTACAATACAGATTTTATTTTCGTGAAAACAAATTTTTTAAAAAATCCACTTGATGGCATAGTAGCGAATATAGAAAACTATATCGGCTAGGAAGAACTCTATTCAAATTTACCACCGCAGATATTTATTAGTCTACTACAAATGTACTAATTTTTTACCAGTAAAGTGGATTACTGTCTAATGTTTTAATGCTGTAGAGAAGGTACTAACTAGTATATATTCTCGATTAAGTATATTCATCGCATGAGAAAAATTATTATTTGCTTTGTGATTGTGTACAACTCATCACTTTTATCTTTTCTCATCAATACCTACAGGTGGGGCTAGGGTTGTTCATAATTACAGTTACAGATCACATTTGCTCGCTCCATCTATGAATGAATTTCTGAAGTAGATACCGTTCAATGTATGTTGAAGTAATGTGCAGATGGCACTTTAATCAATTTTAGTATAGGTTTCTTCAATTTTAGAAATATGTCATAGAGAAAACTTTATTTTTTCAGCGAATGATATTCATAATAAATACGTCAGATGGGAGTTCCAACATCTAATTACCAACTTGTTTCCAAGTAGTTTTTATCACTAGCTTCGAAATCGATAGGTTAAATTAAGATCATACTTCACAGGATCATTTCTGTAGTATATCTTCGTACATTCTCAACTCAAATTGAGAGTGGTCGCAACTTCGACGATGAGTAGAAGTTTCGTGTTCTGAGCGTGAGGCAGGCTCTGAAATTCTGTAATGGAGTTTCTGTAGCCATCGATGATCGTTCACCTGGCTGTTTCAGTCATGGGATGAACACGGAACATTCTGAGGAGTTGCATTTTTAAGCAATAAAGATTACAAAATTCTCTATACTTCGGTTATAGTAGTTAGAATATCGTAGTGAAGAATTATTAACTGTACTTTAAATAGCATAGACCAGCAATCTCAAGTCAAATCTATTATAATGGAACCAAATATTGTTTGTAATAGTGCGAAATAAGATTGTTACATTTTAGTCATGATCACTTGACTGTTTTTAATATTCCTTTATTTATAGACTTTCTATACATTCTACACTTTTCGTCATTCTTGCCTCTAAACGTGCCATTTAGCACTGGCATCAAGTTAATTTTCTATTTAGGTGTAAAGAAGACATGGTCAATTAAATCAGAAAAATATAAATACAATGAACTCTGCATATTAAAACAAAGTGAAACAGCCAGTTCATTTCATATTGTCGTTAAATGAGTACAAATTTAAAGAACGTGAAATCTTTCACAGAACTGACATGTTTCCATCGCATACAATTAACTACCAATAAATTCCCACAACAACGAGCTGAGATCATCAAAAATATTTCGATATAAATTCCACCTCTTCAAGATCTATCTTAGGAAACAGGACGATGAAGTGTTTAATTAAAACTTAGAAATATGATAAAATCCTTCGTTTTCTTAAAGAAATATGTTTATTCAATAATTTTACACTGGTATAGATCGACACTTTAATCTTTGATTTTATTTAAGAAAACCTTGTACTTGTCTTGCGAAACATTTTTCTTTAATATAAGAAAATATAATTACGTAAATTCCAACACTAGAAAAATTAAACATTCACTGATTCCTTCACTATACAATAATTACAAAAATAACAAGTTAACCGGAAGAATGAGACAGCTTTCACTACTCAAACTCCCAAATAATTGAGAAATATTGCTGGAAAAACACAATTCATTTATTGTTCCGACTTAAATAAAATTAACTTATATTTCAATACACAAGCCTTACAAATATCAACAATAAAATATAAAACAAGTAAATCATTGGTGAGACTGTACATTATCTGGACGCTGTTGATTTAATTCAGGATGATCAGGATAATGCATTCCATACATGATTATTGTAAATATCCCTGTCATCATGATAAGTCCTATTGTCGCTGTAACTGTGTATAGATGAGCATACACATATCTGAAACAGAATATTTTATACTATTGAAAAAACACATGTTTGATTATAATTCTATCTATGACACGATGTTTCACCAAAAGATGCCATCATCAGATAGAATTCAATACTGAAATCTTGCTACCTCAATTAACATAAATGCAGAGAAACTATTAAAAGTCTGGGAGTACTTATAGATATTGAGCTCAAATTTGAAAGCCATATTTGTAACTTACTTAAAATAGCATATGTAAAACTTAAATCGATCTATAGTTTCAAGCAGTACTTGTCTACTCATATTAAGTGGAATTTAGTTACAAGTTTAATACTGTCATCCTTTGGTTACTGTAGTTGTGTTTACTACTCATTTGTTACAACTCACGCTAGAAATTTGATACAAAAAATGCAAAATTGTTGCCTTAGATACTCATTCAACATGAAACGAAAAGAACATGTTACTCCACATTATAATAAACATAAAATCCTGAAATATGAGTTAGTGTTTTTATGTAAATCTGCATGTGTTATACATAAAATATTGAGTTCAGAGAGTCCCTCATACTTGAATGAACTCCTGGTTAACCCTCTCGGTCACGAATTAAAACTATTAGAGGGAAAAATCTGAAATTTACTGTAATGCAACTTATGATTTTTTGAAAATTTTTTATGTTAAATTCAGATTTTCGTGTGGGCACTATGACATGTCCCCAATTGAGGACATCATGAGCTGATGGAGGAAAAAAAAATTCAGAAATAGTGTTAGATGGTAAAATATCAATATGTTCCATTATTTATTTTACTAAATATATTTATATTATTTTTGCGCTCATTTTCGAAGTACTGAAGTGTATTAAATTTAACTTTTGCAGAATTAAAATAAATGTGCGGTTATATTCACCTAGATGTTGCCTTTACCGCTAGTTCACAATGTCCTCAAACTAGTACGCTACACTTTCAAAAATCGCTGATTACAGTATGCACAAAAATCACCTAACACAATTGCTTTGGAACAAGTCTACACTTATTTTGAACGTAAACAAACAGTTTTCAAACACATGGTCTAACGAATATAGCCAACAAAGAAATAAACAGTAGAGCGCTACACTGCTGTCATAGCTACCCTACGGAAACCTATATTTCAAATGCATGATTATTATTTTGATCAGCTTGAAGATGGCAGCACATATATTCATTTGGAAGAATGTGATGTCCACGACTGAGGACAATGTGACAGAGGAGTAAGAGCAAGCGGTACTTCATAGGAAAAAATCCAAAGTAGGTTGTCCTCAACTGAGGACAAGGTGAGCGAGAGGGTTAAGAGAGAACTATGTCATTGTGTGAATGTACGTAGTAGTAGTTTTGATATACCAATATATAGGTCATCCAAGTTTGAAAGGGCTTTCTCTTATAGGGCTGTGAAGATTCTAAATGATAATCTGGATCTTTTTAATAAATGTGTTAATAAAAAATGTCTGAATTTTCAAATTGATTGTATACAGTGATTGTTTCGTTTTGGTGGTAGTGGTAGAACAGCTATAGCTGAACTTCCACCTTTTGTACTTATTTTGTATGTAATTCTTAGGTGCAATAAAGATTATTATTATTATTATTAGAAAAATTAATTAAATAGTGGGGAGACAGGTTTGTGGGATAACTTGTACAAATTACATCAGATATTGAATATATGCAGTAAGGGGAATGACTTTAATCTCTTTGTTCATTCAATAAGTTATCAGATTCTGTCTTTGGATAGATCGGTTGATAGTTTGGATTGTTGAGACCGTTGACTCTTTTGTTTTATGACTATTGGACTTCTGTTATTGTTCTGTGGACTTAACCTATAATAACTTACTTGTGTAAATGTTTGCTCATATACACATAGTTTGATTGTAAACGTAACTTTTGTTAACTTTTTGATAACATGGTTGTTCCTTATGTTGTTTTTGCTGCTTTATTGACTTTTATCATATGTAAGTTATGGTCTGTTCAGTTTTTTATCATTGAGTACATTTCAATGTGTTTTTCAGTATTCCTGAGGAAGGACAGCATTTTGTGTCCGAAATATAGAATTTTGACGATTAGTCGTTTTCAATAATTGCACCCATACCTTTCCGAGAACCCAAATTTTGAGGAAATTGTTTTCCAGCTGTAGGATTTTATATATATATATATATATATATATATATATATATATATATATATATATATATATATATATATATATATATATATATATATATACATATCTTATTTTCCGGGAAAATACAACTAAATTCGCGACAACCCACCTTAAATACCAAGCAGCGGCCAAAAAGCAACACAATATTACGAACAGATAGTTCTCCAGATGCCACTCGTGCGCCTGGTTGTTGTTGTTCGAGTGCGAATTCGGACCGACGTTCGCGAATCCGCCCTCCCTGCTCGACGTGGCTTGCGACGCGGAGTGCGTCCTCTGGTGGACAAGACAGTGTACTACGCAGTTGTCGAACATGCCGCAACTCTGCAGAGTGTGCGTGTCCGGTTGTAACACGTGACCGTTGAATATGAGCTTGACGAACTTGTTGGCAGCCAGTTCAACTTGAAAATGCCTCCTGTAAATAGCAGATAGAGTCAGAGTATATATGATAGTAAATACGAATTACTTATTTGGTTTTCAGAATCAGACTCATATCATTGACATTTTGACAATAAAGAATATAATGTAGGGTGCTCAAATAGTTTGGATATTCTACTACGAAATTCATAATATTAAACAAATTGCAGTTTTCTTGTTGATTGTGAAACATGAGAAACCAAAAAATATATACATTAACTTTCAGTATCACTCTGAGATAAGGCTTCAAAAAAATTAAAAACATAAGGATTACACAAATTTATTTTTAACAATAAAATGTTGGATGCTTAGAAGAGAGAAGATAAACCTAGCAAATGTTTGATAAGGGTAAAGACAGGGATGCGACATCTGCCGCAAAACGTCGATGTTCAGAACTAAAATATAAATATCGATGTTGCTAAAGATCCTGTGAAAACCAAGGCTTGACTTCGCGTTTTTAGACACATTGAAATATTGTACTGATGAATTTTCTCTTATCTACAATATGCGGTGGAGATATAACCTATTAAATGTTTTATAGAGTAAATACAAGTAGCTTCATACTAGGGATGCGACATCTGCCGTAAAACGTCGATGTTCAGAACTAAAATATAAAGATCGATATTTCTAAAGATCCCGTGAAAACCAAGGCTTGACTTCGCGTTTTTAGCCACAGTAAAATATTGTACATACTGATGTAATCTCTTCTCTACAATATACGGTAGTTAATCATTTGGAAATATTGGAAAATTAAAATTACTATGTTTACACTATCATGAAAATATATTGTGAGTATGACTACATTCAGCGGACCTGTTTCAGATAAAAGACCAAGGAATACAGAAAATATAGGTTGGTCCACTTAAAATATTCAAAAATTCTTTTGCTTGATATACCACCAGATAATGCTTTTTTAATTGCTTTTCACGTCTTTTAATAATAAAGACTTTTGGCAAACATTTGCCAGAATTTGCATTTGTGAAATGTAGAGGAATTGGTCGTTTCTATTTATACTACACTATAGTTTGTTTTCGATTAAAATAGAATTTAAAATATTCTTCACACCTGGTAGTTGAGTATCAATCTCTTTTAGACCTATATCTATTATTTGAACTAATAACAAGTATCAATTGACATACAATAAATTTTTAAAACCATTGATTCGGGTTCGGAATTTCAGAATGTAGTCTAAAAACATATAATTATGGAAGAGTTCTTAATCCTCACCTTTTGAAGTCCCCCAATTTTTCATGCAATCTACCCTCCACGTGCCTCATCTCGTCGTTTAGAAACATCAATTTGACGCATATCCTATCGTTATCTTCAGAATCTGCGGTTTGTTCAGATTCTTCGATAGCGCTCGATTTCTTATCTTCTTCAGGACATTTTTGTGCGACAACGTCGTAGTTTTGGCTATGTTCCGTATTTTGGTCCGCGGAATTTGTTGCACCGGTCGAAGAGGCATTATTATTAGAAGGATTGCTCGAACTGCCTTCTAAAAATTAAAGAAAAATCAGCATAATGAAACAGGATAGGGTGGATAGTTGATGATTAGGAAACATTGGATGGACGCATTATTCCGTAATTGAACGCAAAATAGTTTACCATCACAATATGGTGTCCTAATACTGAAAACATTAACAACGTACCTTGCGTTTTTCAGATCTTCAAATTGGCAGAATAGATAATTTTCTTATATTTAATATATACAGAACACCTACAATCACTTATTTATAGTATATATATATATATATATATATATATATATATATATATATATATATATATATATATATATATATATAATAATGATATTCCTCTTTCTGAAGTCAAGCTCAACGATGAAGTAGGTGCCCTGAAATTATTATTAAAACATAATAGCTAGTTACCAAGAAATTCTAATTTTTGAACTTTTGAAAAAGTAATTTGAGAATATTCTTGGTGCAGCATACAAAATTTAAAGTCGATCAATAAAACATGACAGCAAGCATAAAATCTAAATAAAACCTTATCGTTAAGAATGGGAAGAATACTGAAGAAATAACTATACTGTCTAGAATATTCTCATTATATCGAACAGAAAGTAAATTGAAATGACCGAGTAGATTTTCAATTAAATATTTAGTTTTCAAATGTAATCTACTTTAAAATTTGTTACTCGAAACAATAAACTCCCCAGAAGTTTTTGAACTATACGAATATAACAAAACTTCTGACACTGAGAAAAAGAGAACAAATCGCGTCAAAAACAAAAAAATTACAGAAAAATTCAACTATTTGAAACATGCAAATAATGCAGTACAAAACTACCAGATAATATACAATTTAACTACTAATGTCCACTCAGTTCGAACCAATAACACATTAAATAATTGTTCATCAAACAGGTCTTAAAAAGTGCATTATAGCCAGAAAAACTTAGTCAAGAATAATGGACTGCTGTATGCATTTTTTTTTAAAACCAAATGTGTTAATCTTAATTTCAGAGTAATTTTAATATATTCGTACTGGGTACATATGAAGACCTTGGTGCAAGAAAGGGACAGCTCCACTTGTTTGGTGGTTTTCTGTTTTTCATTGACATATATGAAGAAAAATATTCTTTCTGTTTTTGTGGAAGAACGATATAGCTCCAACTAATATTTCATAAGATATTAATGCAGTTGTTATAAAAACACATGTATTTGAATCAAAAACAGGACAACTCCAATACATAAACCTTATATTATATAATGAATAAATTGTTTCAAAAAAAGATTATTGAATTCGGTTTTTAAGTGACAAAGTCTAAAAAAATGCGAAATATAAAAATGAAATATATAAGAATAAATTTTTAAAACGTTTTTATTTGTTTCTGAAGAGTTTTAAAAAATGGAGCTGTCCTCTTCTTGCACCAAGGTCATATATTCCATATTGTATTTTATGATATGAAATATAGACATTATTGTTAGTGAATATTCCTTATTAAAAATTTTACTAATAAATATTTCTAATAACAAATTACGAAAATTTTTGTGATGAGTGGGACAGGTAAGGTAATACTTCTATTTATTTGTTCTATGCACTTTATAGAGTAAATTTCGCTCTCCTACCCCAGGGAAGGGTCAAACCACCAAGTGTGGCATATCATTACAAAAGGTCTTGTCAAGTCTGTGCATATAATTAGGATTTTCACCTCCTAGGAACCACACAAGGCATATTAGTCATTTTTGTATTGTTTTTCGAAAACAAGCTGAACATTCAATACATTTACCAATGTAAAAAAGCGGAAAAGGAACTACGTTCTCATGAACTTTGTGTCTTAAAATCATGCAGAGATCATCTCCTTAAATATTGTACATTCAATTAGAAAACACCCTTTATATACATAGGAAACTCTTAAAATATACAGTTTTTTCTCAAACATGTTTTCTACAACCCCATCCTCGCATATTGCCAAAATTTTTAACAGATATCGCACTAAATACTAGATAAATCTACCTGGGAATTTATTATAAAAAGCTAAACGTCTCCTTCTCAGGTCGTTAGAGATTTCGATATCTCTAGGAGCATCCATAGCTTCAACAATCCTCGTTTCTTCGTCTACATGGGTGGTTGATGGAGTACCAGTCTCGCTGGTACCATCCGGTGGTTTATCTTCTTCCATTAGTGGAACTGACTGATTTGTATCTAGCTCTTCTGCTGCAGTACCTGAAGACACATTTTTCACATTATCTAACTGTAAGGTCAATTATTGCATTTCCGAATATTTTCCCTTATGTCTTTGTAACTTTAATATGAGAAATAGATTATTCATTAACTCATACCCCCAAAATTGATAATAACACAAATAAATTCGTTCAAATTAGCGTTCATAATCTCACAGACGTGAGAATGATAATTAATCATTCTGGGAGAAATTTGAAATACTCGTTGCTTTATTACAATATATCCGACAGATGGACCCACTACATAATTGTTCAAACGCACCTATATATCGTTTTTAATGGCATAACCTACCTTCTACTCCTTGTAATTTAATTTTTTTTCTACTGATTATATAGATTATATATATTACTAATCTTATTTTTGCTGTTATAGGTTGACTCTATTATTTTGGGTTTCTAGTTGTTGTAGAAGGTACTGGGTTAAGATGAATACCATCTGCTGCTTATGCTGGACTTAGGTCCAGGGTTATGAAAATAAAGATCTCTTATTATTATTAGTACTAGAAAATCGGTAAGATGGTCTATTTGGCCAATTTTATTCAGTTTTATATGAAAAACTTTTGATGACAGTACTACAAAAGAATTGCAGAGAGAATTCCATTAGACAAATTTCTCCAATTTTTAATCACTAACTATCTAAGTAAATGGTGTTTGCGTAGACACTTTCCGTATAGAAATGAATTGAATCTTTATGATTTTTAATCTTAAAATATGCATGACGAAAAAGTATTGGAAATTATCTATGAAATGAATTGAGTATACCGGGTGTCCACGGAAGGTGGCTCGCCCCTATAACTTTTTTGTTTTTGGAGATAATGAAATAAAATTTAGAGGATCTGTTTGATGCATAAAACTGCATTTTTTGACAAGTAAATCAACTTCATGCAACTTCCGGTTTCACCGGAAGTGACATAAACCTTCGATTTTCAAATGGGACACCGGGTATATTTTCAGTTTTTTTGTCTCCATATGACATTTAGAATACAACCATGTATCATTTGTTACTTTTTGTAACCGTTTTTTTATTTTTTTTCGAAATAAATTTTTATTCTAGAGGGCTATGGATGCGTTCAAATAACTAATTTCGGTCCTAAAATGTATGTTAAAATACAACTTCACTGTTTTCGATCAAAATGTTCCAGCTATGTGAAGTTTAATTTTAAAACTTTAATTACTATTTTTTTTCAAATGGCAACATGGTGGCTCATCGGGTTAAAAAAAAAGATAATTTTATTACGATTAATTTGATACCGCGCTCTAGGTATCAGGTTGAAGGAAAACTTTCGATAAAAACCTGAAATCCCATAACCTTAGAACTTTCTTCAAATGAAGAATCTTATTGATATTAAAATAACATTTGAAATCATCGAGTAGCCTGTGACCAACACAACTGAAACAAAATAAGTCCGAAGCTACGCCCACAAATCTACTTCCCAGGGCGTTAAACAGGGTCATTTTAGGACCGAAAGTATTTATTTGAACGCATCTTTATTTGAACGCATCTATAGCCCTCTAGAATAAAAATTTATTTCGAAAAACAAATTGAACAACGGTTACAAAAAGTAGCAAATGATACATGGTTGTATTCTAAATGTCATATGGAGACAAAAAACTGAAAATATACCAGGTGTCCCATTTAAAAATCAAAAGTTTATGTCACTTTCGGTGAAACCGAAAGTTGCATGAAGTTGAGTTACTTGTCAAAAAATTCAGTTTTATGCATTAAACAGATCCTGTAAATTTCATTTCATTATCTCCGAAAACAAAAAAGTTATAGGGGCGAGCCACCTTCCGTGGACACCCGGTATAGATGTTATTTTCGAAATAACTTTTTGATCTCGAAGGGTTGAATTTTTTCAAATATCATGGATAACGGTCCAAAAATTCGTAACTTTTTCAGCAAATTCACCTAAAATTGTTTTCGAGCCAATTTGGTGTATGGGAAAGGGGTAAAATGGGGAGTTAATTACAAAACTGGAAATTTCTCGTTAAAAATCGAATAATATTTTAAGGGTTTTTAAATATTCAGATTTCGATTTTACAATCGATATGACATTTGTCCAAAAAATAGTGGAGGGGGTGAAAAGGGGGAAGAAATTGAAAATCATTGTGAAAATCGAGTAATATGTCCTTTTATGGATTTTCAGGTATACCGATTCCGATTTTATATACCTACTATATGATAGTTCAATACAAAATTATGAAGCCCGTGGGAGGGAGTAGAAAGTAGAGGAGTAAAAATTGAAAATTGTTGAAAAGATCAAGTTTTTAAACTAACAAAGTTGTTGCTTTTTATAATGAAAATATTATAATGACCAAAAATTTTCACAACGCCAGTTACAGTAATGTGGAAGTGTATTGGTTCAATTTTCAGCAGTATTTTATCTGAACACAGTATGGACTCACAAAAACTAATCAAGCAATATTTCTATGAAATTATAACCATCGAAATGAGATAAAACCACAGAAATAAAGATACAAGTATCAAACAGAAATCTAGTGAACTTGTACACGTCATTCATAATAGAAATTCAAAATAATCAAAATAGACATTTGAAATTCTAATTAACGTAGATCGATACGACTCATTTAGTCATTTTGCAGGTTTTTCCTGGACCTAATGAATTTGGGTCAAACGTTTCCGACTGACATATCCGTCCTTTATTAAAATATCACTGGCGAAATAACAAATTATACACTACACACTAAATCACCTAGGTTGTGATTACCGACTCCAGGGACACTGAATTCGAAATAATTAACGTAAGACAATAATACTACTCGGCGAAAACCTGTTACCAAGTTCGAATTGTTTCACAATTGGCATTATCATGCTTCGGTCGAATTTATCGGATAAAAATTCTCGATCAACTGGTCATTTTACGCGACCATGGAAGTCGAAAGGTTAAGGCAGTGGCGGCAACTTGGGCAATTATGGAAATAAGTCTAGAATTCCAAGAAAAAATGAAAGTAAAATGAATTTTTTTACGCATCTACTTGATTGCAACAAATACGAATTGAATATAAAATTTATAAACGATTTAAATTAATGCGAAAAACAATTAATATGAAATTCACTTTAGAGATGGAAAAAGATAACTATTTGGATTTGGAGATAACGAAATTGATTAACAAACAATTTTTCAAAAACCATCACACACTGATGTACATAGTACTTCCCTACATGAATTCCAACACAAAATGGCAGCATCGTTAAAGTAATTCCTCTTTGAGACTTTAATTTGAACATCGAGAAAAATATAATGAAACAAATTGCAGTAAAAAAGTGTCATGGGACACCAGGTAGGAACGAAGTTCCTTCGGATAATATAGTAGCAACACAATTTGCAAAAAAGAAACATGTGCGTCTCGGGACTCTCGACAGAAGTGATAACTTATACTAATCCAAGTTGAAATAATTAATATTGAAATGTGGGGCCAAGAGCTGCAACGAGATTGTAAATGAATAAATGAAAAAAGCCTGGAGTCACCTCTGGGACTCGAACCCAGTAATACGATGCCAGTGTTCAGTACTCAGTCCACTCGGCCATGAATACAACGTAGAACAACGACGTGTATATAACGAGAGTGTAACGTATCGCCACGCTATATAATAGAATATAAACCTACTATACGTACTCATTATTTTATGGTACAAATTTGTAATGCTTTATCTTTTCATTATGCCATATATGATTCCTGTCGTAATCTGTTCTTTTATGCATATAACTAATACAAAATAATTTTGTATAAGTTATATGCATAAAAGAAAGGGCTTCATTGTGAATCGCCTTCGTAGTAACTCTCGAACAACGGGAACGCCGTCCAGTACGGAATCAGAAAGAGAAGGGATGATAGAACGGAAAGAAAGAGGGAGAAAGAGAAAGGCATTATACACTACAATCCTGCCATAAGGAACTTCGTTCCAATAATAATTATAACCCCAAAATATAAGACAATGATAAGATTTTCAAAAATGCGATAAGCCAGGTGTACCTTATCAGAATATCAAATATAACAGCTTAACTTACATCGGAAATACTAGTAAAAAACTCAAATATCTTGCATCTAAGCAAATCAACATTGCTTACCGTACCGGAAACGGAAATCATATTAGGCCAAGCTACAGAGATTTCGAGTGTGCATTTTGTGTAAAAAGTGTTAGAAGAAAACCAGCTGCGCCATTGTTTGTGAAATAGTTCCATATGATATGGTGATATGTTTTTCACTCGACTTTATTATTTATAACTTTGTTATTAACAATTGTATGCATAAAATCGCGTTTTTTTTAGTTTTTTGCTTATAAAGTTGAAACTATCACAGTAATTGTGATGGCATCCACAGACTAATTGTAGAAAATGAAAAGACGAAGAAAATGAGAGGTCGGACGACTCGATCAGACCCTTAGTTTAAGAGAAAATTGGATAAAACCAGCCAAAATGCAGTTTTTTCTAAAATTCATAACACGGTTATTTTTTGAGTTGTAGCGTAGATTCTCCGGTCAGTATTAGTTATTAATATAAACTTTATTAGTGCGAAGAGCAGGAACTGTGCGATGCATTGGTTTTGATCTGTGGCCATTTGAATATTTCACTATGTAATTTTCCAGCAGACCTGTATGCGACAGGTATGGTCTGATTTCAATTTGCAAAAAAGATTTTGAAATTAGAATTCTCATAGTAAGATCAAAACGTTCATCTTGGTTTCACATGAAAACGCTGAGAAATATGTTAAAAATGAAGCTGAACATGACGAAAAAGGGCCGAGCGCGTGATAGTAGTTGAAGAGTGGGGGTAGAGTAGCAGGCAAGGAGAAGCATGACATTCGAAAGCGTCGGCACATGATAGTAATTTCGTCATGTTCAGCTTTATTTTCAACATATTTCTCAGCGTTTCCATATAAAACCAAGATGAACGTTTCGAACTATGAGAATTCTACTTTCAAAATCTTTTTTATAAATTGAAATCGGACCATACCTGTCGCATTCAGGTCTGCTGGAAAATTGCATAGTAAAATATTCAAATGGCCACAGATCAAAAACTATGCATCGGACAGTTCCTGCTCTTCGCATAAATAAAGTTTATGTTAATAACTAATACTGACCGGAGGATCTACGCTACAACTCAAAAACTAACCGAGTTATGAATTTTTGAAAAAACTGCATTTTGGCTGGTTTTATTCGATTTTCTCTTAAACTGAGGGTCGGATCGAGTCGTCCGACCTCTCATTTTCTTCGTCTTTTCATTTTCTACAATTAGTCTGTGGACGCCATCACGATTACTGTGATAGTTTCAACTTTATAAGCAAAAAACTAAAAAAACGCGATTTTCTGCATAAAATTGTTAATAACGAAGTTATAAATACTAAACTCGAGTGAAAAACATATCACTATATCATATAGAACTATTTTACAAACAATGGCGCACATGGTTTTCTTTTAACACTTTTTACATGAAAAAATCTATAGCTTGGGATATATGAAAAATTAAAAAGTTCACATTAACAATAAATCGGGAGTGTTTGAAATCAATTGTGGTGATTGTGATAAGTTTTACATTGGTAGAACTTTCAAAAACTTTCAGAACAGAATTTAAGAACACAAATGCAGCTTTGTTATCAAAAGTCGGATTCATATTATGCAAACCATTTAATCCAATAATATCACATATTCAATTTTGACTTTAAAATATTAAATACTGAAAGTAGCAATTAAACTTAATTTCCTAGAATCATTTCAGATTGATAAATACGAACATTCAGGTCTACTATTGAATAGTCAAATTGATCATACTACAAGCCTCCTTCTTAATATTTTCAAAATGACGGAACTACCTGACAAGCACAGTTTATAGTGGAATTCCTTCTCTTACTAATTATTTCTTACCATCTTTGTTTTTACCCTTTATACCCAATTTGTTATTTATTTATTATATATATCCGAAAAATATAATTTTTTTGCATCTGAAGAAGGTGAAGTTTCACCGAAACGTGCGTCATGCTTATATTTTCTAATAAACGTGTAAATTTTTGTTACTATAACAATTGGTCTAAAAAAATTATTTTTCTATTTTTTCATGAGAGAATTTATACGTAGGTACATATAATTTGGAATATTCTTTCAATTAACCAAATTTCAACTAACGCATTTCTTATTTAACTTATACAAATAACCATATACAAATCAAATAAACTTGAACCCACTCACGTTTTTTCTACTTTTCGAACGAAAAACACAGAAATCCACCATTGCCACAATAGACAATAAAAAAACAAACGATATAGTTTAATAATTAACAAGGCTATTATAGATAATCTAATCTTTTCGACGTTATCGATAATTTAACAATATAATACTACAATAATATATAACGTCACAAACTTATATGAAATTATCGTTGTTTATATCGTAAAAAAAAAATCACAATTTTGAATCCTACTTCACAGTGCGCGGAATTAATTTGGTTAATGCGACTTAAATATGTAACAGGAAGTGGACATAAGAGTGCATTATTCAAATCACTTACATCTATGAATATTTATTCGTAATATTACAAAGCAATTATCATACTTTGACAAGCCATAAGAACTACTTCATCAAAGCAAATTACTTCTCAATAAAAAAATGTATTGGATAAAATAATCTAGTATTCAAAGAATGTAATTATTGAATAATTGAACTTCTCAATACTTTAGGAAGAACAATTAATCAAGTGGGATTTAAAAAAATCAATATTAGACAAGTATTCAAACAATTGAACCTTAATTCTTCACCCATTCTGATCTATTAAAGTGGAGAGAGTACTTACTGAGGAGATTGAGGGATTTCAATAAATCTATGAATCGGAAATAAAGGTTAGTAAGTATTCCCTCCAATGAATCCACACAATCATAATTCCGACCAGTATATTAAAATATATCTACACCATTAATGCCATTGGTTAAATGAAATATAATGCAGTCAAATTTCTTGCTTATATCATTCATAGAAAGCTCTAGCTTGGTAAAAGTTGAAATTAAACCGATATATAATTAACATTTCTAAATTTAGTGAAATAATACCGAGAAATTACCTTCAACAATAGTAGCTGACTCAGTATGATTTGTCAGCCTTCTTGCAGCTCTAAGCCTACGTCTTTCTAACAAAAAAACAGTCCGCAGTGTTCCTTCATTTGATATATTAGTTGTGTACCAAGCTAATGATGCTGAAAATTGAAAAATTCCATTGGACAATTGTGTTGGTTATCAGCTGATTACAAACTTACCAATCAAAATAAAAATTAATGCAACAAAAAACTGAATTACTTCATCACCAATTCCTTCAATCAATGTCATTTTCACCTATTGATCGATTTTACTATCATACGTTTCGTTTCATAAAAAATGTAGTGGCAATAATTTTATGAATGACCTTAGAACAATAAATTCCATCAAATGACAAATTATTTGTCAATAAACCAGTTACAGTTGGAAGTAGATCAACAAATAATAATAATAATGTTTGGTAGCCAAAGTTTTATTGGTTTATCTTAATGTGGCCTTTCACGTAACAAAATTATGATATTTCTCATCAGTTATCAAATTAAATTGACTTTGAATTTTTCAATAAGAACTAACAGGGTTAAGTTGGATTTCTTAGCCAATGTTTAGCAAAGTAGACTGAGTAGACATCTACCTACTAATCTCATAATCCAATCCAGTAACAGTAAACAGTATGAGTGAAAAGTAATACCAACAGTTAGTGTTTTTATTTTAATAGTTTTAAAACGATCTTTGTCGAAATATAAGTGAAAACAAGCGTTTGACATCGTAATGTAATTATGGTACTTAAATAAATGATTATGACATTAAAAACATCTACACCAGCTTTGTTTTATTATATATATATATATATATATATATATATATATATATATATATATATATATATATATATATATATATATATATATATATATATATATATATATATATATATATATATATATATATATATATATATATATATATATAAACAACAAGATTAAAATAGTAAAATGGTATATCTACCAGACAGAAATAAAAGAGCTGCCAACCTGAATACATTTATTAGGGAAGCAAAACAATAGTAAATAGGAGATGAAGACTGAAACGTTATTAATTTATTTGCATTTCTGTTATAACTTCTAATTTAATTTTTAATGTTTTGTGTTGAAGCATGCACTGTTAAATTTTATTTGTACCAGTTATACAGGCTCTTGCATCGTTTTATTATAAAACGTCGTATTATGAGGGGTTTAAGACGGCTTATTAACGCCGTTTATATTTTGGTGCAAGCGAAAATGTCAAATCAAACTCGGTTTATCATTAAACTCAGTTTAAATAATATACGGTGTAAGAGCCTATAAGTTGGTTACCCATTATCAACCCATTCTCTGACAAATAATATTTATCATTGAATGAAAAATAATTCTGATCTAGCTAGACACAACGTTAAAAGTTCCAAAATATCTTAAGACTTTCACTTATAATCACTTTTTTATTATAATGGCGAAGGCATTCCAAGAGTAAGTTTTTTTAATTTCTTGGTACTCATATTTTACTTCGAAGGTTTTATTTGAAGTTCATTAATTCAATATTGTTATGAAAATCATAATGCTAATTATTTCAAAAAATGAATAAAAACCACTGGTAGTTATAATTATCTTTTTTATGGATATAATCTGTACTGTAATACTAGTGTAGTGTTCAGATAGATCAGTTTAAGCGGTCGTTCTTTCGTTTTCAATCAATTCCCAATTCCCATCTCCACAACTTAAAAGTGATCGTAGATCACGGTTTGTAGAATAATAAAACAAACCGTGATCGTAGGCAAAGTTAACCTCAAAATTTGAAGTTAAATTTTTACATAGATATGATGAAAATGAGCGCATTCTTTCGGGCATTCACTGAATGAATGTGTTCTGATTGCAAAATGCAAAATCACTTTCACTTCAATCTGATAAGTTGTATCAGTACGAAAGAAAACTAGTAATGTCGTGTTCAGTTTCCCACCAATATTAACCTAAAAAACTTTTCTTAGCAACATATGTATCACAGTCACAGTAAAGTACAGTACCGACCGATATAAACGAAAGATATCCCTGTGTTAAAGTGAGAAATTCCAGTGATCATTTCTTCATTTTCACTTGTTTACAATGAAGGCATTCGAGGAGTAAGTTTTCTTTTCTGTTTACTTTTGTCGTAAATATTTAATAATTTCATGAATTATTGATATAAATTCAAATTCTTGCTATTTAGAATATTTTACTTGGGAGGTTATATTTTAAGTTCATTGAATTCTCTTGTGAAATTTCTGTATATAATTCCGTTACATTATAATTTTCAGTTTTGAAGAAAAAACTACCTGTCCTTACGACAAGTCTCACTATATCAGAAAATCCAAAATGCCTATTCATTTAGTAAAGTGTGCAAAAAACTTTCCTAATGTTGAAATAGCCACTTGTGATTTCAATACGACACACCGCATTCCACGACCAGAATTGAGGGTAAGTAATTTGGTGAATTAAATTTGTGAATTGCTTTTTGGATTCCCATTGAGTGCTATAATTATTGGTTTCAAACCATGAAATAATGCAAATAGATGCCTGTATGTACCTGCAAACTCTACCATTCTCTGCCTTTCTGAATAATGTTGTTAAATGTCAAGTGTGTTTACTATAAATTCCATTAAACTGTTTTATTATCGTGTTAAACGTTATAGATGGGAGTTATATATGATTAAAAACAACTCTAATATTAAAATCAAGATAAAACATGGGCTAAAAATTCTATTTTCTTTATTAGAGTAAGTAGCCAATGCGTTTTTCATTATTTTGCAAATGTTGTATAATGACATATTGTATTATACAACATAATAATTTCTGATATAACTGAAGATATTTAAATAAAAATGAATAGAGATAAAATTAAATGTATTGATGCAAAGCTTGATTCTAATGAAATTATATTTCTAATTTCATGGAAGGAAATATTAGCTTTCATACCAAAATTTCTGAATTTCGAGCCTAAATATATCACCAGCAATTGCTCGTTAGTGGTGTTGTCCTTTTACATACCTCAACTTTTGAATTTAAATTGACATTATTCAGTTATTTCAGAGATGTTCAAGAAATTCTTCTTAGTGAATAGTTACAATAGTTTGCTATTGTGTTATTATGATGATATATTGAAATGTTAATATTACTAACCTTTTGATTCCCAAAATCCCTCCATATGTATTAATAATCCAATGAACTTTTTATAGTGAACTTTGTCTAGTGATATCAATACATTCGACTAGAAATTATTTATGTATCAGTTTGAAATGTTTTAGTATCACCATGAGATCTGCCCTGACAGAAAGTTAGTCGAAAACCATATTATTCAACAAGTTGATCACAATCCAAATCTCTATCCTATCAAGAAGGTTGTTGTGGAGACAGACGAGTGTTGGGACAATGAGGTGCGTTGTTGATATTTTATATATATATATATATATATATATATATATATATATATATATATATATATATATATATAAATATATATATATATATATATATATATATATATATATATATATATATATATATATATTTAAATTAATTATTCATTTATTTATGTTTTCCTTTTGTTAAAGAATTATTCGGGCTACGATCCGAGCAGTTTTTGCGAGTCGCACAATGTTCTTCGACGTTTGGACGTGCAATCAGCGTCCAAACGCAGAAATTTCCGACTGGAAGAACGACAAAGATTGAGCCAATTTAGGGACGACGCCAACTCGAGACGGGACAATGACAGCGGCGCAGAATCGAGCAGTTCAGCCTCTTTTCGTACCACCGGCGATCATGCGCGTAGGACCGAGTCGAATACTATCTCGAAGTCAGCGAGAAATCCTGATGCGAAAAAGGACGTGAGTAAAAATTGTAGTATTGATAATTATTGCTATAATTGTAGAAGATATACGAGCACAAGTCTGTATGTCTACAGACCTGTAGATCTACCGAAGCGCCACCAGAGGCTCGCGCGTAAGGAGAGATGTAATGTCTCAAGTTCCGAGGACGCTTGATGAGAATTTAGTACACGTAGCCACTTGTAATTTCATCAAAAAAAGGCCACTGATCGCCCACAAATCCAGAACCTCCAAAGTCGCTAACTAATTATATGTTTAGAATTATATAACATAAATTCCTCCACTTTTTTTATGTACTCTAATTCCTTCATTATCAAATTGTTCCAACTCAATTTTTCATTATCTTCTTTTCAGATTAAACGACCAACAGCAATACCAACTATTTCACTTAGTTCTATCGAAGAAGATGCAGCTCATTTATCTTTGGCTGACAGAATCAGAAGAGGAGATAAAAAAACATACGAACCAACAAATTAATTTTAGTTTTTTATATAGTGCAACTTTAACATTTAAACATCAACTGATATCTTCTCTTCAAATTAATTTAATTATATTTTCTTAGCTGACTTAACTATTTTTATTTGTTGATTAAACATTTAAATATAAGAAAAATTTTATATGGCTGTGTGACAGATTACACTGCATCAATTGTAACATGTGTTTTCGTGAAAAATGTATATTTTCAAATGTTAATCTGTATGTAATTTAATTTGTTTGTTTGGAAGATGCTTTTTTCATTTCAATTAATACGACCATTTATTTTCAAGAAGTAATGTACTAATATCTTATTGTAAATAATTAAAAATTAATTTACCTACATAAGTTACATTTTATTCTTCTGAATCTGTGTTTTTACTTAGTTATTATTTTGAAAGTATGCGAGCTGTTCGTTTTATAGAACGTCTCAAAAAGTTTGATAGTTCATCAGACTCTGAAAATGAAGAGCCCCAAAAATTCATCCGCGTACCACTATTTTCAGAATTATTTATTAAAACTATTTAAATCAACGTAACTTCCCACAAACAAGCTATAATAGAGCACATATAATACAGTGGAACGATAATATGGAGTACTGAAAAGAAGATTTCCAGCATTGGATTTAGTTGCAAACTGCAATAAAAGTAATAATAAAATAAATAAATGTTCTGCATAACATTTGCATTAAATAAAATGAAGATGTGCCTCAAGATGAAATTGAAAATATAGAAAATTCAATTGCAGAGGGGTAATTTAATATCAGGAATGAAAACGACATATTTTTCAATTAATTGTTGATTTTTTCAATATTAGATTAACTTTACAAAAAAATGATTAGGTTGTTTTATTTTGTCTATGCATGTACGTTTGTTTACTGCTCAAAGTGACAAGTCAAGCAATAGGACAAATAATTTACCCCAAGTATTTGTATAAATGTTATTGTCTTTGTACTTTATTTCTTTTTATTACCAAAATCAATAAATATAAAAATGGTGTAAATTTTTACCCTATTTTATTATATATAGGATATTAAATACAAAAAGAAACTTACGTTTCTTCTTGTATTTAATATCCTACATATTATTGAATATGGAATTAAATTCTTGCTCCAATTTTAAGCAAGCAGTTTCTTTTTTTTTTGATATTCACAGAATCAGTTCAGTTGCTTATAATTTCACTGTGTCTTTGCATTAAATCCAGTAATTTCACCTTCTCTTCCTTCGTATAATTTGCACCTCTATTCTTCTTTTCTTCCATTTTGACCAATATAAACGATTAAAACGAACTCCTAAATAAATTTGACAAACACATGAATCAGGATTATTTCCATAGAAATATAATTAAATTATTATATTTCTATGATTTTTTCTTTTTTAATATCTTTGTCAAATTTCCGGTTAGTATTCAACAGTGGCGCCAACCATATGTACAAAACTTTCAAAATCAAGTTCGTAACTAAGGATTTCTCAGGTTTGTGAAATTCGATTCCAATATCATATTCTCAGTTTAATCACACAGTCTAATTCATTAAGCCAGTTTCTTCACACTGATGGATAAATCATGATTCACGCGACTTATTTTATGGAATATTTAAAAAGATTTCCTTATCGCAGTAAAATAAAATGGTTTCTTAAGATCTTTTGTATCCCCATCATAGAAATCTTGATAATATAGTATATATCTATGATCCCCATATTATGCTAAAATTTCAAATATATTACAAAGATCGCATTTGCCATAAAACAAACAAAGGGAATATACAATTATACATAGACTTGCGCAAAGTGATATATATTGTTGCTCTTTTTTTTTGTCGCTGGGCGAGCGATAAAGTAAAAAAACGCTTGCTCTTCGAAAAAGTGCAACTTTGCGCTTTTTTTTTGGAAACGTAAATTTGTACTGTTCCTACTAGTAGGGGAGCCCAAGCGGGGATTTTGGGATTTACTCAAGCGCGGCAGAATAACATATTGGGAGAAACCTTGCACCCTGTTGAGTATCCCCACCATACATGAACCCTCAATATGGGGGCGTTCGTCTAGGGCAGCCGATCAGATTAGTAAAAAAAAATCGTTCGTTAGAAAAACTCGAGCGCGCCAGATTAAGGCAAGGTGAGTTAATTACATGCAGAAGAGTATGCATTTAACTAATCTGGCGATTTGCACGTGGCATAAGGAAATAAGAAAATAAAAAAGGTTTCAAAAAGAAAACGTCACCTTGACATTCTCGAGCACGGTTAAATTTTTATTTTTATTTTGAAGGAAATGTCACGATTTTTCTGTCTGCATTTTTGAATATCGGCGTTGAGTTTTGGTCTCGTACGGTCAACCCCACCATGCTAACCGGCAGATTAACTTACCTTCGCTATGAGAGACGATGTGGGGTGAATAAACTATTAATATCTGACGCGCTCGAGTAAATCTACATAACGATTTTTTTTTACATTTTTGAAGATCTGCACACGTTTCACCACCCCCCATCCCCCCCAGTGAAATATCATATAACCGTTTTTTCGTTTTAGCATCTAATCTTCAAAATCCAAAAGGTCCCCACGACGCTCGAGTAAATCCCCATTTAGCATTTCGGGCTCCCCTACTATAGGCGTCCGAAATTAAGATCGTAGCGCCGGAACGGCTAATATCGGTACTAGAGCATGGGAGATTAGCTGCTTTGTTTACATTGGTTGTAATGGTATTTACGTTCATTTCGTTTTGAGTTTTCGAACGTTTATCGTCGTAATTTGTGTTTTTTTTGGAGTTTGTATTTTCCTGTGATATATTGTGTTTGGATTGAGGACAATTTTATCTCTGTTCAACAGTAGATAACCTACCTACATCAAGTTGAAATTTACACTGAGTTTTTATCATTGAACATGAAAATCAATAATAAAATAAAGTAGAGGACGAATAAATTAATTGGTTGAAGAAACTATATATACCTCATGAAAAGGCTGTATGATAGAACACCTATTTATTTAAGAAATCAAAAAACTTTCAAAAGTTTCAAGAAAACATCTCTGACATGTCTACTTTCATTACGAACTGAAGAATTTTTGAGTATAATGGACAAAACTAAGTACTTACCAGTTAAACTGAAAGAAACAACATGAAATAAAAGAAGAATTAATATGAATACTCTGCTTGAATGGTTTGAACGTAATAAGTTATTATATTTTTAGAATTTTCCTGACGTATAACAGCTATCCTAAAAGTACGGTGGACTTCTGAGAGTCTGGTTTTTTTGATAGAATCTCTGTTTTCCTGATTATATAATTGAATATTTTAGTTTTTTACCTAGCTATAGAGTCCAGATTCATTTCATATTCTTGATGTTATGATAAACTGTTATTTTGGTTGTGCAAATAACATCATTTGTTATTATTATTTTAATAGTAATCTCTGGTTGTTACAATGAAAGAAAATACAATAATCTAGAATCTCTGGATGATGGCACAAGTTCAGATTCCGATAAAAGTGGAAGATTTTTCGTTGGAATAGCATTGGACTTCAAAAACTCTACGTTTTCGGTTAGCTGAAAATTGCACATCATTAGTTGGTATAGCATTCTATATGGAAAAAATCCACAAACTTTACTGCAGGGAAAATAATTATTCTCAGTAAACTGTAAAGAACAACTCCCTTATGTTCAGACATTTTTTTTCAATCTTCAAGTTATGAATCCACACCTTTCTTCTGTCCATCATTTCCTTGTTTCCCAACTTTGTTTGGAATGCAACTTTGAATTGTCCAGCTTTCGGAAAGGTATGTAAGCTATATTCGGTTTTTTTTGCCCAATATGAACAATAGAATACACAACAATAGTGATTCATCTCTTCTGAACGTTTGTAAACGATCCAAAATACAATTAAAACTCAACAACTTCTCAATTCTCATATAAAATACACGTAAACAGATGTAAACAAAGCAATCTATCTCCCATGCTCTAGTAATATTCGACACCGGTAGGGGGCGTATCGCTTATTATGTTTTCCCTATACGGTTGTAGAAAAAATAAATAGTCGAACTAACCATAGAGTAACATCTCTCACCTAATGACAGTATAAAACTGCTATGCTATGATCAAAATCACAAATGCGAAAGAGAAGATTGAAAAGTCAAAACAAGTTGAATTTTGTTGGAGGAGATTGAATTTTATGATGGATACGTAAATATAATTGAATAAAATTATCCAACCCTCGTAAAGAAAAATATTAGAAGTGCCAATTTCATAGCAGGGTGAAAAACCATTACTTGACTTTCATTTTATACATAACCAATAGAATACCAAACCTGCTATATAGCTGAAAGGATCCCTATCAAAAAATGTGGGACTCCACAATGTTTCTAAGCACATTAACTCCCAAATTTTACGTTGCTTTAACTGGCACCTCGTCCCTCATATCTGGATTAATCTTAATTTTTGAGTGGTGGTATTTTCGAAAATATGGAACTTCTTTCATTGAACAGGTTTCGTTAAATCACATTAGTCCTTGGATTAGCGGAGTTGATAATAACGAAAACGGTAATGGGAGCAACAATAGCATTTCCTCAAATGGTTCCCAGAGTAGTGTACCAGAATGTAAAGTTTGGAGAAATCCATTGAATTTGTTTAGAGGTGCTGAGTATCAGAGATTTTATTGGGCTACTAATAAGGAACCTCTGACTTATTATGATATGAATTTATCAGCACAAGATCATCAGACATTTTTCACATGCGAAGCAGATGCAGGTAGGGCAGAGTATGAAGTAATGCAAACTGCATGGAGAGAAAGAAACCCAATTCTCCGTATAAAAGCGGCACATAGTGCTTTAGAGAGTAATTCGGAATGTGCATCTGCTTACATTTTATTGGCAGAAGAAGAAGCAACAACAATTGTAGATTCAGAAAAAATTCTAAAACAAGCTCTTAAAATTGCAGAGTTGAATTACAAAAAATCACAAGTGCTTCAACATCAAGGAGCATTGATGGAAGCACAGCACAGAAGAGACACAAATGTCTTGATATATATCAAAAGGAGATTGGCAATGTGTGCAAGAAAGCTTGGCAAAATGAAGGATGCTGTTAAAATGTTCAGAGATCTTACAAAAGAAGTACCACCAATCATGAATGTTTTAAATGTACATGAGAACCTGATAGAATCATTATTACAAATGCAAGCATATGCAGATGTTCAGGCTGTGTTAGCAAAGTATGATGATATATCCTTGCCAAAATCAGCAGCTATTTGTTACACTGCTGCACTTTTGAAAGCAAGACAAGTAGCCGATAAATTTTCACCTGATGTGGCAACTAAGCGGGGTTTAAATAGTGCTGAAATGGCAGCTGTTGAAGCGATACATAGGGCAGTTGAATTTAATCCACATGTACCGAAATATTTGCTGGAAATTAAGCCGTTGATCTTGCCTCCAGAACATATTTTGAAACGAGGGGATTCTGAAGCTATAGCATATAGGTAAGTTTAAAATAATCAGTTTTTATATTGCTAGTCTATAAAGCTTATTTGGCATACTGAGGTGTGAGATACTGTTTGTTTTTGAAGTATTCAAAGGTGATATAGTAAGGTGATAGTTGCCTAAAATATTTTCTCAAGCAGTATGTACTGCATCTTGCCCAAGGCAATTCAAGCAGAATTTTAACAGGCTTAAGAATGGTTGATTGTATGAAAAAGTTTATGAAAGCTAATCGTTCAGAGAATTTATCTTGTTTATATTTGTAATACAGGGACATGTTGACTATATTAGAAGGATTAATCGAATAACTCGTTCACCTTCTTCTATATTTCGTATAGTTACCAGTGAACATTTACTTCAAGTGCAATACTGTTTACATGATATTTTAAAGCTGGCTGAACAAGTAATAGAGAGGAAAATATAAGAGAAGCAAGAATTATATAAAACCTTATATCTCATGGGCCAGTGTGGGTAGCAAATTTAGTATTGCACCTCAGAAACGGTTTCATTTTGATTTTAGAGCGACTTAAAAACAATTTAAAATAGTTTGTTATTTCTGTTAGAGTTTAGTGAGTTTATATTATTAATCTCCAAATTAATTTTATCTCCATGGATTAATATTGAAGTTATTATTGTTAACTTCTTTTTTTCAGTTTCTTCCATCTAGCCCATTGGAAAGCAGTTGAAGGAGCACTAAATCTTTTGCACTGTACATGGGAGGGCACTTTCAGGATGCTGCCATATCCATTGGAAAGGGGCCACTTATTCTATCCATACCCAACTTGTACAGAATGTGCAGACAGAGAACTGTTACCAGCGTTTCATGAAGTATCAGTATATCCCAAAAAAGAATTGCCATTCTTTATAATCTTCACAGCAGGACTTTGTTCTTTCACAGCTTTGCTGGCCCTCTTGACCCATCAATACCCAGAACCTATGGGAGTTGTTGCTAGAGCTGTACTTAATTCGATATCTCTGCCGGTTTATTTTGTGTACGATAAAATTGAGTGTTTACTCCCTTCTAACATACTGTTGCAGTTGTCGAGGATATAGTATGAGTTGACCTTTCGTTAATTTATTGTTTTTTTTTCCCTATATAGGGAAAATTTTATTTTGTACGTACTCAAATCAACTGTAGTGTAAATGTGTTTCATTTAATTTATATTGTTGTGTTTCCCATATATAATTGATGTGTTCTTGAATTTTACAGTTTTTTGAATGAAGCGGTAGTTATCCGCTGATCAATTTTATTCACTTTAGATTATTATGATTTTTGGATGAAGTGTGTGATCAAAATGTTGTGAAATTAATTTTGAAATAATATAATGAATGAAATAGAATGATCCCCTATGATTTAGTGGAAATTTTTCAAGTCCTTTATCCTAATCTTGCGCATTCGCCAATGTATTATAAAAATAATTTGATCCGTAGCGATGAGTGGACCCACGCTGCTAATAATTTTTATAATTTGAAAATGTAACATAGCTCATAGTATGTACCAAATAATTTTTTTTTCAATCTTTCTCGACATATAAGTGCTTCCAATACTGATGAGTAGAAACTTTGATGTTTTTTCCTTGAATAAACCTGATAAACTCCACATCAAGTGTACAACAGAAATAATTGCTTTTTCAACAGTAGCTATTTAACCAAACACATTGATGTTCACAATTCCACTTCTCACCAAACAGTTCAGAAAAACCCAAATTATTTTGCATAAATATTCATACGCAGAAAATAATATGGGCCACTACACAGAACCTTGTGGAACACCTATGTGGTGAAATTATACTTTAAAATAATCCGAGTTTCGTCATAATAATATGGCTGATGCTGCTTTCTGACAAAACAGCTGTGAGAAAGATAAGAATTGGAAAATTAATTTTTTCTCAATTTTTCGAAATATTCTTAAGCAGTTAGATACCATCTCAATTTAATTTAGTACTAGTTGAAGTGAAATAAATTACAGTTTGAGATGAATGATTTACTTAAACATTTATTGGCAATGATACATTTAAAATGTTAAGATAAATGATTTTTTTACATAATAAAATTGCGTAACTGGTGTTGAAAACTTTGAGCATTTAACAACATTCATAAAAAATTTTGACCTTAGTAACATACGGCGAGTATTTTAATTAATCCTTAATATATTTCAAAGATATATTCCACTAACATAAAACAAATGCATAACAATATATTCACTAAAATGATTATAAAACAAGACCATTGTGCATTCGATTGATACATTTGGATCGTTTGCAAAAAGAAGCTTCTTTATTTATACATCACTCGTTACTTTAAATTTTATTTGTACAATTCAATAATGTCTGGTATTGTATTTATGCAATGAAATTGCATAATTGTTTTGCTTAAACTTAAGTTTCATTTTGAAAAGTTATATGAAGAATTCAAAATATTATGAGATTATTGCCCTATATTTCAAGATAATGAAATTAACATAACTGATTCTCGGAAAAAAATGTTTTTATTTCCTTCAGGGTTTCAGTTTTAAACACTAGAAATTATAAGTACAAAATATTGTTTAGGTCGTACTTTAATATTAAAATTACTTTATATTTGCTGAAAAAAAAAAAATATTTACAATCGATGCACAAACACAATTACGAGTCCTTAGTACTAGTTTTAATTTAATATAGAAACAAGAAAAGCAAATCTCTTTCAATTTTTGGAATATATTATGAAAAGAATAACGTGAAAACACATAAAAAAATAAAAATAATATCCATTGAAAGAAGAAGCTTTTTTTTGGAAACGATCTTAATTTACTAAGACAAGACACTGTGGAATAATTCTTTGCTTAAAAATTATCACTATAAGTATAATTTATAGTCTTTGCATAGTTTATATATTAAATATTAATAATATTACATAATTTTAATTATTATACAGTAAAAAATTATCACACAGTTAAAGTATTCCGTTTGTGAAATATTGAAAACCGTCATAAAGTTTCGTCGATAGGGAATGCATACTCCCTTCCACCATTTTGTTAACTTCCAACTGCAGTTGCTCCTCTGTCATACTCATATGAAAGCGGTTCTTCAAATTCTGAACCGTTGCTGCGCCGGATTTGAAGCATGGCAACTGTGACCCTGCAATGAAAAAGGAACTGTGAAATTGGGGAATAACTACCACGACAAAGAAATAAATAAATTTTTGGAACGAAGTTCCTTACGGCAGACTTGGAGAAGATAGGGATTTTGCTGCGCGACCAAACTGAAAAATATGTGACTATAGTTATTAACGTAACAAGGCCGATATGTAGCAAATAACGGATGAGGTTGGATATTGTAATCCGATGCGCAGCCGAGGATTATAACTAACCGAATCCGTTATTTGCGTATCGGCCGTGTGTCGTTAAAAATTTTTCGTAATCCCGTTGAAAGATTACATTTTGATTCCGAAGAAAGAAAAAACCCCGTACCTCGCAATTCTAAAGAAAAATCCCAACGTCGTGCACTCTGTTGTCATGGAACAGTTTGACAGTTTTATAAACAACGTCAGTTTTTTGTGTTCTCAAGTTCGCTTTAACGACGACCATGGATGAAATTGAGGAACAAAATCAAATTCCGTTAGAAATATTGGGAGAATCATGTGCAGTACAGCGAGTGTTGATTAACTGCCGAAAATAACTCAAGAGCGATATCAAAAAGAATATGAAAATTTTGAAATGTGGCGTAAAAGCAAGAATGTAAAGGTGGTTAATGAAGATGTATTATTAGCCTATGCGAAATGAAAATCAGAGGTTTATTCTCCCAACTCGCTGTGGACCAAGATTTCAATGTTGTTATTGTAAGCAGAATGATGTTTTGAAATAAATATTTGAACAAGTGATTTCTTAACGGCCGCCGGCCGTTATGAAATTATAACGGCCGGCGGCCGTTAACACTGACTTTTCAATTGTCATCTGAATACCGTTAAATCAAAATAACAGTATGGGATTACGAAAAAACCGTAACGGAAGTGACGACAAACAAGCGAATATTGCATAATACCTTTCTCTTTCTCCCTCTTTCTTTCCGTTCTCTCATCCCTTCTCTTTCTGATCCCACTCCGACACATCAATCGCCAATGCATAGTATATACTCATGAATTCATGTACAAGCAACGCGAAAGCGTCATGAGCCGTCGTGGGACGCCTGGCAGATGTGAAACATCGAAATAATTTTGTATAAGTTATATGCATTAAAGAAAAGATTACGATAGGAATCAGATATGGCATAATGAAAAGATAAAGCTTTAAAAATTTGTTCCATAAAATAATGACTACGTATAGTAGGTTTATATTCCATTATATAGCGTGGCGATACGTTACACTCTCGTTATATACACTCTTGCGTCTTTGTTCTACGTTGTATTGACGGTCGAGTGGTCTGAGTACTGAACACTGGTATCATATTACTGGGTTCGAATCCCAGAGGTGACTCCAGCCTTTTTTCATTTATTCATTTACAATCTCGTTGCAGCTCTTGGCCCCACATTTCAATATTAATTATTTCAACTTGGATTAGTATAAGTTATCACTTCTGTCGAGCGTCCCGAGACGCACATTTTTTTTTGTTGCAAATTGTGTTGTTTCTATATAATCCGAAGGAACATCGTTCCTACCTGGTGTCCCATGCCACCGTTTCTTTTTTTTTATTGACAAAACTTATAATCTCCGTAATTTGCCATATAATTTGATGGCACTGATCTTCATATTGTCTATTTTTCACAATATTGATTTAATTGTAGTCATTGTTCTCTCCATTTATTTTGGGAGAATCTTTACGAAATGAATTAGTATTATTATCTTTTTGTACTTATTTTTGGTTCTACTGCGCCTTATTAAAGTACACCATGCTGGTAAGTATACAGTATAAAAGTGCAGTGTTTTATACTGATAGAGACGTATTTTCATGTACTGGGCCAGTATGACCGAATAATTGAACATATACTATAGAACTAAATTTTTTTCGCTTGAAGGAGTAATCTCTGGAACTTCTGAACCAATAAAAAAAAGTACACTATCCCTGAGTAACATAAGCTACATCTTAATTCGACAGAAACCATTCATTTCGAAACTTCAATATTTGTAAAATTGTCGCGAGGGCCTCAGGCAGGAACCAGAGATATCAACAAACGTAACGAGTGTTGTATAAGTTCCAACTGCTTAAATTATGACACTTGAAATGAAAAATGAACCGTATTCTTTATCTAACCAAAATAAAAACATCGAACATTTGGATGCCGTCATATAGCGCCATCTCACAAAATTTTAATGTAACAGTACCACAAAAATTTACGAGATGGCGTTATAGGAAATTGTCAGCATGAGCGCGAACAGGAGGCTATTATAAATAATTTTTTTTTCGTTTGAAATTGCGTTTTTACAAAAACCCAGTTAGATTAGACACTGATATATTTATTGAAAATTTTCTTTGTCACGTGCGCGAAGCCAGAACGGATCAGCTGGTATCTGATGACAAAATACAACTTAAACGTTTGACTAAACACGCAATAAATCAAAAGCTTCTTAGATCGGAAGATCCGGTGTAGGAATTAAAAATCTACCCAGTTTGTTTCGCAATCCGACACTGATAGATCAAGCGTACAACCCAAAATGCAGTGCTCACCTGATCTCATGATTTCTACAAGCGGGATAATCATGTCCTGATGTTTCCGCGCGGCGATCAGGCCTTGCAGGATCAATATCTTGAAGTACTCGAACATGTCGGAATAATCGCCGCCCATTATTTCCACGAACTCGCCGGTCAGCTTGAACGGCGACGTTTCGAATCCCAGATTCTTCGGGGAAGTGGACAGGATGAATCCGAAGTCGATATGAATCAGATGGCCGTCGCTCTTCAAGAGGATATTGCCGTTATGCCTACAAAAAATGCTTAAGTTTAGACGAGGGTCGATAATTAATAATAATAACGAGGACAAATTATTTACAAAACAATACGAAACTGAAAAAAACAACGCGCGTGCAGAGCTCTGTCGTAATGATCGCATTTTCCTCTCATTTTCGTTCTCTTTTCATATACAAATTCTTAACACTAAATCAATTTTCAGGGGATGTGGGGATGAGAGAAACCTTAAAACCTACAAAAAATAATCCGTACAATAAAATAGCTGCAGTTGAGGAAAAAAGTGAGAATCCCAAAAGATACTTCTCTAACATAAACCCAATCTACCTACCAAATATCAAACCTCTAACTCAATCTGCGGAAGCTGAGTAGATGCGAAAAACCTTAAAAACAATAGAGATATCGGTAACCCAAATAGCGTCAGGCAGTATTAGAGCATACGTATTTTGACATTTAACCTATGCGCGATTCGATTCTTAACGCAACGCCCCTAAATAAGGTTACCGCCAGCCCTAATTTACGGAGCATAACGACAGACGGTATTTGAAATAGCGCCTAACAAATTAACATGCCGGGCATGCGCAGCGTTTTTTTTTTAAGTTTAAGGTTATGTATCTTTGTTGTTTTTTTGTACTTACTACCAATATAAACGTACGACTGTTTTAATTCCTTCATTTGATTTTTAAATAATGGTAAATTAATAAAATACAAACTCTGGGATCTGTAGAGCGTGATATACAATCTGTAAATATTGTCTTTCTCAAACCTAAACAAAAATTTACAGTCTTCATCTGGAACTTCGTCTAATGAAAAACGCTGTTGGGCATCAACGTTGATCCCTTATAATGTTCATCAAAATAGCGGCTTCAATGTCTTGATCATTTCCACCACCAATAATTATCACTTCACGATGTTCATCCATTGCGGAGATTCTAGTGGAAGTTAGAAAAAAGGATTGAAAATAAAATGAATCTATATAACAAATATAATTTTCGTCTTTTATTGGAACAATAATAATTCAAAAAACCCCGGATATGGCTAAGGTAAACGCGCTTATTCAAAAACTGACAAGACAAACAAAAGACACAAAGCATAAAGCTAGGTTGAAAGGTTAAGTCACATTTTCGAATAGCGCGGGTTCTGTGAATTAGGGCACGGTAAAACATCGCTGCCGATAACTGTTAAATAAAACTAAAATACCGCTTGACGTAAAACCAATACCGCAGGACGTTAATAACGTTCACAGGCGCTATTCGTTTTACCGATATCTCTCTATAGGCGTCCGAAATTAAGATCGTAGCGCCGGAACGGCTAATATCGGTACTAGAGCATGGGAGATTAGCTGTTTGTTTACATTGGTTGTAATTATCGTCGTAATTTGTGTTTTTTTTGGACTTTGTAATTTCCTGTGATATATTGTGTTTGGATTGAGGACAATTTTATCTCTGTTCAACAGTAGATAACCTACCTACATCAAGTTGAAATTTACACTGAGTTTCTATCATTGAACATGAAAATCAATAATAAAATAAAGTACAGGACGAATAAATTAATAGGTTGAAGGAACTATGTATACCTCATGAAAAGGCTGTATGATAGAACACCTATTTATTTAAAAAATAAAAAAAGTTTCAAGAAAACATCTCTGACATGTCTACTTTCATTACGAACTGAAGAATTTTTGAGTATAATGGACAAAACTAAGTACTTACCAGCAAAACTGAAAGAAACAACATGAAATAAAAGAAGAATAAATATGAATACTCTGCTTGAATGGTTTGAACGTAATAAGTTATTATATTTTTTGAATTTTCCTGACGTATAACAGCTATCCTAAAAGTACGGTGGACTTCTGAGAGTCTGGTTTTTTTGATAGAATCTCTGTTTTCCTGATTATATAATTGAATATTTCAGTTTTTACCTAGCTATAGAGTCCAGATTTATTTCATATTCTTGATGTTATGATAAACTGTTATTTTGGTTGTGCAAATAAACATCATTTGTTATTATTATTTTAATAGTATCTCTGGTTGTTACATGAAAGAAAATACAATAATCTAGAATCTCTGGATGATGGCCCAGGTTCAGATTCCGATAAAAGTGGAAGATTTTTCGTTGGAATAGCATTGGACTTCAAAAACTCTACGTTTTCGGTTAGCTGAAAATTGCACATCATCAGTTGGTATAATTCTATATGGAAAAATCCACAAACTTACAACAGGGAAAATAATTATTCTCAGTAAACTGTAAAGAACAACTCTCTTATGTTCAGACACTTTTTTTCAATCTTCAAGTTATGAATCCACATCTTTCTTCTGTCCATCATTTCCTTGTTTCCCAACTTTGTTTGGAATGCAACTTTGAATTGTCCAGCTTTCGGAAAGGTATGTAAGCTATATTCGGTTTTTTTTGCCCAATATGAACAATAGAATACACAACAATAGTGATTCATCTCTTCTGAACGTTTGTAAACGATCCCAAACAAAATCAAACACAATTAAAACTCAATAACTTCTCATATAAAATACACGTAAACAGATGTAAACAAAGCAATCTATCTCCCATGCTCTAGTAATATTCGACACCGGTAGGGGGCGTATCGCTTATTATGTTTTCCCTATTATAATAATCTTTATTTATACCCAGGGCATAAAGTTAGGATGGTCGTACTAATCATAGGTTGTCTAGGCGGAATGAGAGCTAACTATGTGAAAGAAATGTAGATTATTCCAGCATGCAGATCTCTGGCCGTTATATTGACGCGCAGAATGCAGTGTTGCTCGGGTCACTTCGAGTCATCAGGTTCCATGAACTATAGAGGTTGCTTGCAGCTCATCTCTTTTGTTAAGGGACGCTGTAAGGGCAGGATGAAGAACTACTCACACATCCCTGAGAATGCGTGCGGGATACTCTCAGGGTAGTCTATAAAAGATTTTTCCTCTCACACGGACGTAAAAGAAAAATCTTTATTGCACCGAAGTAAAATTACAAAAAAAAATAAGTACAAAAGGTGGGAGTTCAGCTATAGCTGTTCTACCACTACCACCAAAAAGAATCGTCCTTATCGTATATCTGATATCAACTTAATCCACATAAAATTGCTAACCCCTTAACTCAATTTGGAGAGGGTTTCGGGCCGCAAAAATTCTTCAAGAACCTATTTTTTCTAAACTCCATACACCCTCCAAAAATCCCTAGAATGCTGAATTTCGGATATGTTGTTCCCAATTGATTATAATATTTCTGAAAATTTACCTCTCGTGCACCTCTGCGTCATTCTCATCCCCAAAGTTTGGAAGTGCCAAAATATATAGATTTATCGAATGGATTTTCGGCAAACTTACCTATCTTTCACCTGTATCAGATAGCAGATCAGACAGTAGGCGGCGCAACTTTGGACGAAATTCTTCTGCGCGCTCAGGAACGCCTCCGACGTCATAGGTCCGTACTCCTTTATGAAGTATTCCAAGAGCGACAACTGTCCATGCTTTTTGACTTGGTGCAGCGATATCGTGTTCAGGATCGGTTCGATGAGTCCGCTATCGTTCGACAGACACAAAATCCTGAGAGGAGTAAATTTTATTAATTCCTTTTTCAAATTGTGAGTTATTAGTTCAAAATTATATCGTGGTCAACAAATTAGATCGTACATCGAAAAGAATGTGTAAAACGATCAATTCAAATGTATTTATTCCATCTGGTGACAGATTTGCTAAAAACATTTACATTTTGTACTGTTCCGAAGACATTTTTTTAATACATTCTTTCCGTATATATTCCATTAGATGACAGCTTTTCTAAAAACATTGTCTGGTAATAATGTGCGTACGTAATCTAATACTTTATCGTTTAAGTACCACCATTATCGCTATGGTTCTATAATTTGCATACCCTGGTTGTCACAATTTCGAAGAAGGGAGATGTCTATAAGAGTATAATGCCGTGTTATCCCCAAGAAATTTTCTTACACAAGGGAACTTGAAATGTCTAATGCTTGACCGTCCCACCATCTGACAGGAACAATACGTACTAACTAAAGCCACGCTGGACCATAAAAGATAAAGTTCTCTAAACTTTTCTTCTGTGATAATATCCATCATTCTTTATAAGTGTAGTCTATGATCTGTGAGAATTCTATGTATGAATAGTATTTCGATGTTCGTTTTTCTATATGTTTGGTGTGGTTTCTGAATTTGAAAGTGTAATTGAGCCATTTCCATTATTCTTTAAATTAAACTCTATGACCTAAAAGTAATTCTATGTATGAATAGTATTTCGGTGTTCGTTGTTCTATGTTTTTGGTGTGGTTTCTGAATTAGAAAGTGTAATAACTTTGTATTCAAAGTGTAATAATTATGCCATTTTTACTAATTGATGCTGAAGCATAGAATATTCTTCAAAAGTTCATAGAAATGTTTCACGCAATCATCCGCATTTTACTTACTTGTAGGGATGTACCCACAGGGGTACATGTTCCATTTGCCATATTCTCTGGAACATCTGCAGCAGCTGAGATGCCATCAATTCTTGTCTGAGATCGTCGCCGCACTTCACTATCACAGATAACAATTTCCAGGTGGGGAGATGGCCGTACGGTGAACTTTCTCTGACCCTCTGTTCTTTTTCCTAGAAGAAACAGTTTGAATTATCGCCATATCGATTATTTTCATATAACAAAATATAAAAATCGTAGGTATAGATGTTTGTATAAAAAATATTTATTTGGTAAACTCAAGGGGCGCTGTTTTATTTTATATATACCTTATTTCTGTTTTCGGGCAATATTAATAATCTAATTTTTGACGTGTAGTGTTCGGTATGTGGGATTTTGTTGGAGTAATTTCGTGAATGCGACGCAAATGTGTAAGAGTAGAGAAAAGTGGGCGCTATTCAAATTAATCTATCTCATTGATGGCGATAGCGTTACACCGCGTAGATGAGTATAAACATTACAGATTCTCGAATTATTTTACTATTTATAATCGGCTTACCTGCCAAGGTTCCTTGAGTACGGCGGCGGAAGGATCTTCTGGATCGTGCGTGAACTGTTTGTTCTTGTTCTCCTGAAACGAATCGCTCAGCCTTTTTCTGATGTCCAATGCCGAGATCCACATGGGCGGCTCCCTGGAATCGCTAGATTCTTGACTCATCTGCGAGATTGTGTCCCTGTCGATGGGTTTCTTCAGCTGCGTGTACTGGAACGAAAGTTTCGATATCAGAATTTTCAAAAAGTTTGTCCTTTATACGATTTCCCGTTCTTCAACCGAACTCGTACGGCTATCTACTGATATAAATTTAAATTTTGTGTTTTTTAAAATGAAAATTGATTGAATTCGAGAAACTGTTTTCCGTTTCAACAGTTTAATTTCAAGATATTGGACGATGAAATATGTTTGTGTTTTTTTCCTGAAATAAAGTCAAGAATATTCGAAATAATGTATAAATTCATAATACTGACGAGGTCGAAATATCAATAAACAATATCGGAACATATTCCCCTACCTGTTGCGATATCTCGTCGTCTTCCTTGCTCCAGTCTAGATCGTTGTCGTCGCACAACATGCCGCACATGCTGAACGCCGACGCCGTGTTGTTGTCATAGCCGCCTAGGTTCTCTTCGGATTTCGTGTGCCGCAACGTCGGCATTATTTTCGTGGTGACGGGTGAACTGTACATGTCATCTACTCCTACCACTTCGACGTAAATTATATAGGGGGCCTGAAATCATTATTATTCGTTCAAATACGAAAGATTATCCCGATGGTCAGACGCAATCGGGAAAATGGTTATCGGTAAAAATAATCATCTTCTTTCTGGAGACAAATTTCTGTCATAAAATCAATGATGGTACTAAAGGTATAAAAATTGGTATTGGGACAGATCGTAATCAACTATATTAGTAGGGGAGCCCGAGATGCTGAATGGGGATTTACTCGAGCGTCGTGGGGACCATTTGGATTGTGGAGATTAGATGCTAAAACGAAAAAATTGTTATTTGTATACCTAGGCCGCGAAATACCTTTTTAGCGTACCGAAAGAGAAATTATCGCCGAGTACGCTTGCGACCGAGGCAGGATAATCTTGAGGTAGCTAAAAAGTTTCGCGGCCATGGCATACACACTATTTTTCGTGCAATCGACAAAATTATTAAACGAGACGATTGCAAATAAAAATATTAGTGCTTTAAAATCAACAGTAATTGAAGACGTTGCAGCAACAAAGGGGTATCTGTACTTTTTTAAATTTTATAGTAGACAATAAAATATTAATAAATGCTTTATTATGAAAGATATTTTCATATAATCTCCACTGGTAGAGCAATAAATGTTGTTAATTATTTTTAACTCATAAAAACACAGAAAAAAGTTTTACAAAAAATTTATATATTTATAAACAAATTGTAGATACCTCCTTTTTGCTCCTAATGGTTGAAAAAAAACTGACAAAATATTTTAGGAAATTGTTCTCAGAAAAACAAAAAGAAACGATTGAGAAAATTTTGCACAAATATCTTTAAAATAAACATAAGATCAATCAAGACCGGATAGTTCGCTATCATAAGTGACATCAGTATCTTAATTAGTTGATGTTTGTCCATCTTTATACTAGTGAAGTATAATAATCAATATCTGCTCTGGGGACGTACTTGTGGGCAAGCAGCATAACATTATCATATTTCGCCTTTTTAATAGCTAGAGGATGATAATATAATCTATTTTTTAGTACATCAGGACACATACTGGGAAGTTTTTGAATAATAAAATCGAAGAAAACCACGAAGTTACTTGTTGAGCTGCATCTTATTTGCGTATTGTGTTCATTAGAATGTTCAAAGATCTTATATTGCGAAATTTTAAATTTCTCTTTTTCTTTACCGTAGGTACTCTTTTTGAAAAAATTTCCAAGTGTGTCGCTCAATTTAAAAATCATTTCTTGCGTGACTGGTATCACAACAAAATTTTTAGGACTAATATTCTTATAATACTTCATGTATTCAGATGGTAAAAACACTCTTTTTATTTTTCGAACGTGTTTTTCAGCGACGCCGAAACATCTATCACATGGCAGGAAACTGTGTCCCGGTTCAGGAAATCAGTGTATAATTTTGTCAAATATATATATATATATATATATATATATATATATATATATATATATATATATATATATATATATATGTAAAGAAAATATAGTTTCTTTATTTCAAATATAGTGCGCTCTGCATGTAGCTATATATCCATATAAATTTGTATGAGATCGCTAAACTTCAACTGCAATTGACACATCATTGCCAAACTTGACATATCTATTAATATTAAGTAGATTAATAACTGTGAATAAGGAAGTGATATTAATAGACTCAAATTGTCGTTTCTTTGTTTACAGGTAAGATTGTATAGTGTAAATAGTCGTTGTAATTAGTGAATAAAATTTAACCTTTGTTTACAGAGAAATAAATTTCGGTTTATTATATATCATCTATCCATGATAATTGTCTTATAAAACGACAATTTTTGTTTATGACAATGGCGAGAAGATTGCAATTTACATTGAAAGTGGTAGCATCACCAAAAGATAAGAAAACAAATGTAATCGCAATAAAATCGATTAGAACAGAAGAAGATAAAGAATATGTATTACCACAAGATATGATGTTAACTAGTGAACACGTAGATATAATGAAGACAGAGGTATTTAAAAGAGTAAAAAAAAGTTTTAGTTTAAGAGGCGAAGAAAGGACAGTCTGGATTACATTAACAGGAGAGTTAGAAAAGATGTATTTTGATGAAGAGGGTAACGTAATGTTTAATGATATTTATTTAGAACATGTTAAAAAAACTGATGAATCAATGAAACACATACCAAAAGAAAGTCATTTGAATTTGAAAAATGTAGCAGAAAGGTTGATGATCGAAAAATTTACATCCAAACATGCAAATGCTAAACAATGGATGGAGATATTTGAGAAAGAATGCTCAAGATTTGAAATCACTGAAGATACTACTAAGATTGAGATATTGAGATTGTTTCTTGAAAAATCGTGTCTAGATTGGTACTCAGCAACTTTAACAACGTTGACAGTGGCGTCTCAGTGGATTGAATGGAAAGAAAAATTTTTGGAAACTTTTTCAGATGAAGGATGGAGTTTAGGAATGTATGCTATAGCTTATAGGTATAAAGAAGGTTCATTGATAGATTACGCTATGAGAAAAGAGAAACTATTGCTAGACATGGATAAGGATATTAGTGTTCATACTCTTATAATGCTTATAGTAGCAGGATTACCAGAATTTATCAGAAATAAAATAGATAGAGAAGAATGTGAAAACTCTACTGGACTTCTACATGAAATAAAAAAATGTGAAAGTTTTGTGAGTAAAAATAGTTTCATGAGAAAGAAAGAGGAAAAACGTGATAGTAGAAAGAAATTTGAAGAAAAGAAACCATGCAAAAATTGTAAACAATTGAATAAGGGTACCAGGTATCATCCGGAGGATTCATGCTGGTTTAAAAAACACAAAAACGAAACTACAATCATTGGAAGCAACTCAGTGTTAGAAGTAGATTTGAATAATGAACAAAAAAACGAATTATCACACCATTGATTAAATTGACAATACTATTAGAAAATAAGTTAAAGGTAAACGGAACATACGATCCAGGTTCCCAAGTATCTCTGATTAATTCTAGATTAGTTAAAATAAAAAAGAAGTCGGAAGATATGAATAAAATATTTCTAAGGACAGTCAATGGTGTGACAAACACAAATGGGTTGATAACCATAAAGATAAAAATTTTTGATGAAGAGCAGTATGTAGATGTGTTCATTGTAGAGAAAGATGATTTTGAAGAATTTATTATAGGATTAGATATGATAAAGAAGTTCAAATTAATCCAAGATGAAAACTTGAAAATAAAACAGGTAGAAAACCCGAAGATAAAAGAAAAAACTGGGATAATCACCAGAGATAATATAATTGAACAATGTTCAGTCAATTTTAATGAACATATAGAGATAGACGAATTTCAGATCAGTCTTAACCATTTAAATAATTGGAAGAAAACTAAAATAGAACAATTAATTGAGAAGTACAAAGGCGTTTTTGCAAGAGACAAATATGATATTGGTACAGTGAAGAATTACGAAGCAAGAATAGACCTGATACTGGATAAGTACTGTAGTAAAAGACCATACAGATGTTCAGTGGAAGATAAAAAAGAAATTGAAACGCAAGTGGCAAAATTATTAGAAGGAAATTTGATTGAAGAATCGTATAGTCCTTTTGCTGCACCAGTAACGTTAGCTTTTAAGAGAGATGAAGGAAAGAAATCTCGTCTTTGCATAGATTTTAGAGATTTAAACAAGATAATAATACCACAAGCTCAACCATTTCCTCTGATAGACGATCTAATCATAAAAACGAGAAACTGCCAATATTTCACTACATTAGATATAAATTCCAGAAAAAAAACAGGATTTGTTACACAAGATGGACACTTTCAGTGGACGTGCTTACCTTTCGGACTGAAGACCTCACCAGCAATTTTTCAGAGAATTTTATCAAACATTTTGAGAAAACATGACCTCAAAGAATTTTCAGAAAATTATATTGATGATATATTAATTTTTTCAAGAACATTTGAAGAACATATAAAGCATATAGAGAAAGTATTGGAGGCAATAATCAATGAAGGATTTAGGTTGAAATTCAAAAAGTGTAAATTTGCATCAAAAACAGCAAAATATCTCGGACATATAATTGAAAATAATACAGTAAGACCTATTAAAGATAATTTAATATCAATCAGAAATTTTCCAACGCCCAGAACACAGAAAAATATCAGACAATTCCTGGGCAAAGTGAACTTTTATCATGAATACATACCTAGAAGTTCCATAATCTTAGATCCATTACATACATTATTAAGAAAAAACGTGAAGTTCATATGGTCAGAAGAATGTGAGAAGTCGTTTAAAGATATAAAAAATCTATTATGCTCTCAACCAGTACTGGAAATCTTTGATAAGGACCTGCCAATTAAAATTTTCACAGATGCATCAATAGAAGGCATTGGTGCAATACTAAAACAGAAACAATCTGATGGAAAAGATAGACCAGTGGCATATTTTTCAAAAAAATTGAATCAAAGTCAGAAGAGAAAAAAAGCTATATATCTTGAATGCTTAGCTATTAAAGAAGCAGTTAAGTACTGGCAGCACTGGCTAATTGGGAGACATTTTGATGTATATTCTGATCACAAACCCCTCGAAAACATGAATATAAAAGCCAGAGTAGATGAAGAGCTAGGTGAATTGACCTACTACCTATCTCAATATGATTTTCAAATACATTACGTTCCAGGAAAAGATAATGCAGAGGCTGATTGCTTAAGCCGAAACCCAGTAATTGAATCTAATGATAATACAGAAGATGTTTTGAAAATAATAAATTTAGTACAAATAGATGAAATAAGATCGGACCAGGAAAATAATAGCACTTTACAGAGAATGAAAACAAAATTAATAGTGCACGACAAAGTATTTTACAAGAAGATTAGAAATAAAGAGAAGATTATTATATCTGAAGAATTAAGTATTAAAATGATAAAAGAGATACACACTGAGTGGTGTCATATTGGAATTAGACAGATGATTTATAAAGTATGTCCTTACTATACAGCTAAAAACCTTACAGCTAATATAAAGAAGATATGTAGAAATTGTGAAATCTGCATAAAAAATAAATCTAGGGGCCAAGATAAATATGGACTAATGTCCCACCTGGGACCAGCAAATAAACCGTTCCAAATAATGTCGATAGACACGATTGGAGGCTTTGGAGGACAGAGATCAACTAAGAAATACCTTCATCTACTAGTCGATCATTTCACCCGATATGCGTTTATTCTGACATCAAAAACACAAAATGCTACAGATTTCATTAAACTAGTAAAAATGGTGTTGGAAACAGAAAAAATCGATATGATTTTAACGGATCAATATCCAGGAATAAACTCAAAGGAATTTAAAGATTTCTTGGAGGGAAATGATGTCAGACTTGTTTTTACAGCTGTTAACACTCCGTTCTCAAATGGTTTGAATGAGAGACTTAATCAAACATTAATAAATAAAATGAGATGCAAGTTAAATGAGAAAAGAGAGAAGAAAGCTTGGACGTCAATTGCAAGAGAGTGTATAAATAAGTACAATGAAACTGAACATTCGGTAACAGGCTTTGCACCAGCGTATTTATTAGAGGGTAAAAACACTAGCACCTTACCTCAAGAATTACGGAAAGAGATAAATAGAGAGAGTTGGATTAGAGACAGAAAAACAGCATTGGAACGGACAATAAAATCTCACACATACAATAAAAATTTGTTCGATAAAAACAGAAAACATTACGAGTTTAATATAGGAGATTTAATATATATTGAAAACGGAAACAAACTAAACAGGAAAAAACTAGATAATTTAAGGATTGGACCATTTCATATAATAGAAAAAGTTTCGGACACATTATACAAGATAAAAATAAGTGATAGAAAAATTGATACAAATTTATTTCATGTTACGAAACTTATTCCAGCATCAGAAACACAGGAATGCGCAGATGAAGAAGAATGAAAAAAGTTTTGATGAGAATCGCCTTAGCAATTCTCACCCTGAAGGAGGGGAGATGTAAAGAAAATATAGTTTCTTTATTTCAAATATAGTGCGCTCTGCATGTAGCTATATATCCATATAAATTTGTATGAGATCGCTAAACTTCAACTGCAATTGACACATCATTGCCAAACTTGACATATCTATTAATATTAAGTAGATTAATAACTGTGAATAAGGAAGTGATATTAATAGACTCAAATTGTCGTTTCTTTGTTTACAGGTAAGATTGTATAGTGTAAATAGTCGTTGTAATTAGTGAATAAAATTTAACCTTTGTTTACAGAGAAATAAATTTCGGTTTATTATATATCATCTATCCATAATAATTGTCTTATATATATATATATATATATATATATATATATATATATATATATATATATATATATATATATATATATATATATATATATATATATATATATATATATATATATAGGGTATATAAATATTGTACTAATGTGTTATTCTTATTTATATATAATATATATATATATATATATATATATATATATATTATATATATATATATATATATATATATATATATATATATATATATATATATATATATATATATATATATATATACATATATATATATATATATATATATACCTATATATAACTCTAACGTGCTTGTCACTGCCTGCTGCGACGTTGGGTGCAACAACAATGTACCTATATGCAACATATACCACCTTGTTGCGCCCAATGAAATAGGAGGAGGTATCTGCAAATATCTCTCCCACTCCAAAGCTATAAGGACTAGATACCACCTTATTGCACCAAACGATAGAGCGTTTTCTTTTCCATAGAACAACACACATAACTCATTTTCGGAAAAAATTACAGATACCCCCTTGTTGCTGCAAAGTCTTAATTAACATGTCACAGCGTTGCTATGGAAAGACCATGTTCGAATATATACAAAATATTTTGACAGTTCTTGACAGAACGCAAAATGCATTGAGATACAGGATGTCTCTTTTGAAATATCATAGTTGTTGTTACTTTTTGGTATAAGTGACGTTTGGTTTGGCGGCCGTTGTTAATGGGTAACGGCCGCGAAATTAAATTTCGCGGACTGTGGTGCGAACGCGAAATACTCGCTTCGCGTGCGATTGCACGAAAAGGTTATTTCATGTATGCCATTTCACTGGGGTGGAAAACTGAGCAGATTTTCAAAAATGTAAAAGAAAATCGTTATATAGAAATACTCGAGCGCGTCAGATAATGATAGTTTATACACCCCACATGTCTCTGATAACGAAGGTAAGTTAATCTGCCGGTTTGCATGGTGGGGGTGACCGTACGAGACCAAAACTGATCGCCGATATTCGAAAATGCAAAAACAAATCGTGACATTTCCTTCAGAATAAATATAAAAATTTAACCGTGCTCGAGAATGTCAAGGTGACGTTTTCTTTTTTCAATTTTGCGAGTCTCCTATTTCCTTATGTCACGTGCAAATCGTCAGATTAGTGAAATGCGTACTCTTCTGCATGTAATTAACTCACCTTGCATTAATCTCACCCGCTCGAGTTTTTCGAACTATCGATTTTTTTTACTAATCTGATCGGCTGCCCTAGACGAACGTCCCCATAGTAAGGGTTCATGTATGGTGGGGATACTTAACAGGATGCAAGGTTTCCCCCAATATGTTATTATGCCGTGCTTGAGTAGGTAAATCCCAAAATCCACGCTTAGGCTCCAATACTAATGCACATTTAAACCTATTTCTTCAAATGGACGACATAGACATAAAAAAATTGTAATTTCGTGCTTCTTCAATATGACATATGTACCTAATAGTACCTATTAGTTCTTCTGAAGACATCACTGAAGACTCCAAAAGCTTTCCTTTGATTTAAAGCACATTCTTCTAAGAACATATTGCTCACTAGAAAACTGAAACCGCACGTGGCATATTTATCTGTTTGAGAACTTGAGTAACAAAAATGGTATAACTTCAGATGAAACAATTATTATTCTTAGTATGTAATCAGACAAAAGAAAAACTAATACAAATGGAAGTATGTCAAAACATGTAAAGACACCAAATTCATTGGAATGACGAAAATTGAACACTTCATATTCCCAAAAAGGAGGTCGCATCCACAGAAGATTGATACCTGTGGAGGCGACAAGAGTCCCCAGCATTGATTCTACTTCATTGTATACTTTTGCAGTTCAGCTTAGGATTATCAGAACGCTAGAAATCTAAGAAGACTGACTGCTCGCTTACCTTATCTTTAGAGTTCAGTACGGCCGCCACTTGCGGTGGTATCCTAACTACATGGTGGGGCGTGGCGCTATTCAGTGGAAGCCAGACACGCGCCGGCAAGTTCAGATTAAGGGTGGTCAACTCGGCTACCAGTCTGGTGGTCTTTGCTTCCTTGGTTGGTATCGAGCTCAGGAGTTTACCTATCAAAATTAGTGCCTTGAGGAATTCTAACTGGGGTGCCAGTCTTGGTGCCTGAAATAGACAAAAAAGGAGGTTAAATGTATCTTAATTATATATAGAAAGATCAAATCATGAAAAACATACTAGCCGACCATGGTCAATTTCATACATTACATAAAGTGAACAAGGAAAATTATTTAATAATTTAAAAAAATTATCATGATAATTTTTTTTAATTATTAAAGAATTTTCCTTGTTCACTTTATGTAATGTATGAAATTGACCATGGTCGACTAGTACGTTTTTCATGATTTGATTGTTGTATTTTGCGTATTAAGCGACTAGAATATTCGGAGCGCGCTCTCGTGAGTATATCCAAAGGTTTTTAATCACTATGTTAGTGTGCCTTGGAATCATATACACCACTTTCGTAGAGTAGATATCTTCATATCAGGAGGTACGTGTTTAAGCGACGAATTTCTGCATTTTCAGTCTAAGCGGTGAATTGTTGTTTCCCAATATTTTTGGTGGGATGGCGCTCTGGATTGTTATCCAGACAGTGTTACTGACCACGATTTGTATTGGGGAACAATTAGAAATTTGTTAATTCACCCCTAGTCAAATAAGCTGCACTGATGAGATCTAATAAGATCGAAACAGCTGTATGCAGATTTTGAGTCGGGGTGACTTGACAATTTCTATAATTCACCGTTCGATTGTGAATGCAGATTTTGCGTTGCTGAATACGTATAACCAGCTTCCTTGGAAAGTTGTTTGATAATTTTTTTAAATTATTAAAGAATTTTCCTTGTTCACTTTATGTAATATATGTAGAAAGGTTCAGGTGGGGCACAACACAAACATTGATGGGGCTAATGCTATTGGCGAACGTAGATAAGCGATACGCCCCCTACCGGTGCCGAATATCACTAACGCATGCGCCATAGATTGCTTTGTTTACACCTGTTTACATGTATTTTATATGAGAATTTGTTGAGTTTTAATTGTGTTTAATTTTATTTGGGATCGTTTACAAACGTTCAGAAGAGTTGAATCACTATTGTTGTGTATCCTATTGTTCATCTTGGGCAAAAAAACTTTCCGAAAGCTGGACAATTCAAAGTTGTATTCCAAACAAAGTTGGGAAACAAGGAAATGATGTACAGAAGAAAGGCGAGGATTCATAACTTGAAGATTGAAAAAAAGTGTCTGAACATAAGAGAGTTGTTCTTTACAGTTTACTGAGAATAATTATTTTCCCTGCAGTAAGTTTGTGGATTTTTCCATATAGAATTATACCAACTGATGATGTGCAATTTTCAGCTAACCGAAAATGTAGGGTTTTTGAAGTCCAATGCTATTCCAACGAAAAATCTTCCACTTTTATCGGAATCTGAATCTGGGACATCATCAAGAGATTCTAGATAATTGTATTTTCTTTCATGTAACAACCAAAGATATTATTAAAAAAATAATAATAAATAATGTTTATTTGCACAACCAAAATAACAGTTTATCACAACATCAAGAATATGAAATAAAACTTGACTCTATAGCTAGGTAAAAACTAAAATATTCAATTATATAACCAGGAAAACAGAGATTCTATAAAAAAACCAGACTCTCAGAAGTCCACCGTACTTTTAGGAGAGCTGTTATACGTCAGGAATATTAAAAAAATATAATAACTCAATACGTTCAAACCATTCAAGTAGAGTATTCATGTTAGTTTTTCTTTTATTTCATGTTGTTTCTTTCAGTTTTGCTAGTAAGTACTCAGTTTTGTCCATTATACTCAAAACCTCTTCAGTTGGTAATGAAAGTAGACATGTCAGCGATGTTTTCTTGAAACTTTTGAAATTTTTCTAATTTGTTAAATAAATAGGTGTTCTATCATACAGCTTTTTCATGATGTATACATAGTTCCTCTAACCGATCAATTTTTTCGTTCTCTCCTTTATTTTATTATTGATTTACATGTTCAATGATAAAAACTCAGTGTAAATTTCAACTTGATGTAGGTAGGTTATCTACTATTGAACAGAGATAATATTTTCCACAATCCTACCACAATAAATCACAGGAAAATACAAAGTCCAAAAAAGAACACAAATTACGACGATAAACGTTCGAAAACTCAAAACGAAATGAACGTAAATACCATTACAAACAATGTAAACAATCCGTTAATGACCCATGTTCTAGTACCGATATTAGCCGTTCCGGCTCTACGATCTAAATTCAGACGCAAATAGATTGTCGAGATGACTTACATTGCAGGTACATTCAGTCTTTCGTCCCTTCAGATCGTTGACCAGCCCGATGCAGCCGTCGAAGCATAAGCAGCCGTTGTCGAACGCCCTGCCCGAGCTCAGATCGCCTAGGCACAATTTGGGGGTAGCGCCTCCCCGTCCCATCCTAGGGGTCAGAGCGGACGCGTCGCTGAGGGATCGCTGATGCGATTTCTTGGACGGCGGAGTTGTCGTCGTCGTCGTCGCCGAAGGCGGAGAGGCGACCGGGGTCTTGTCAGGCAAGACGGAAACGGCGGACTTGTTCCTAGGCCGCAGCTCCTCGGACAGAATGAGGTTTTTCAATTTCACGCTGTGCGGTTTCTTCTTCGTGGGGGCTGGAGCGTCGGTGCCGTAGGCGTCTAACAGCCAGGCACACTTTAGGGAAAAATCGATCGATTGTCGGCATCTGGAATAGCAAAAGTAAACGATATAGAAGAGAGCAAATGATGGTCAAGGAAATACTTATTTATATGTGTTACGAGGATGAATTATTCGACTATGCCTCACAAAATTTGACCTTTATTAATCGACCGTTTGAGCTGCCAAAATTGAAAACTGAATTTTCGAATTGATTTTCACTCGTAAAATGACAAAACGATAAACCCACAAAATCTATAACTATGTATACGTTTCGATATACGAAAGTCCCATCGGGTAGAACTATCAATGGATCTTACTACGTAACGCCTTGGTCCATTCGAAATCTATTGAACATGGAACCAGAGCATATTTTTCTGGAATCGATAACTCTAAAACCCTTAATGATACCAGTTAATCAAACTAGAGACATGGGTTCAATGTGGAACACATTAGGGTAATCGATAAATCACGTTGAAAAATTTAACGATTCTTTGAGGATCACCGTTCGTTCTTGTTACAAGTGGTTAGATTTGTGTGTCCCCCTCTAGTGAGACTTCACCTATTTTGCAATTTTAAATTATTAAATTGAAACAAAATTATTTATATGTATATATGTATATATATATATATATATATATATATATATATATATATATATATATATATATATATATATATATATATATATATATATATATATATATATATATATATATATATATATATATATATATATATATATATATATATATATATCCATTTAAAATCTACCTAAATAAATTTTTTTATTGGTCTTTTAAATTTCTATGATTAATTGAAAATTAAAAAATACTAGTTGAACTAAGAAAAACACCTCCATTACTGAGCGAAAGTCATGTGCCAAACGAAGGATATAAAAAATGAAGTTAGACTAAATAACAAACCTCAAAGGCGGTATTGGCATTTGTCAAACGAGGCCGATGGCCTGCGTTAGAGTTGAAGTTTGAATACTTTACGAATTATAGAAGTGACGTCACGAAGATTATAACTCAGCTCACTCCCATTGTCACACGATCACTCATTATTCATCCATTCCCTACGTATGACGTAATTTATAGATGGCCCCTTGAATTATACAAAATAAACGAGAACAAAACATATGTAGAGCTACTAATGTACAAGTAAAACTCAAGCCAAGCGCTTTGGCCTGAGTTTTTTCTTGGTTCATAGATGCTTCTTTTTTTTTGGTTCAAAGATTCTGTAACGTGCCAAACGAAGGATATGAAAAATGAAGTTAGACTAAATAACAGACTTCAAAGACGGTATTGGCGTTTGTCAAACGAGGCCGATGCGCCTGCGTTAGAATTTAAAGTTTTAATACTTTACGAATTATAGAAGATTGTCACACGATCACACATTGTTCACCCATTCCCTACGTGTGACATAATTTATAAATGGCCCCTTGAATTATACAAAATGAACGAGAAAGAAACATATGTAGAGCTATAAATGTAATAGTAAAATTCAAGTCAAGCGCATGTTATTTTTTGGTTCAAAGATGCTTCGACATATCTTCATCAATTCTCTAACGTCGACTCGAATAACTCACCGATACACGAGATACGGATGAATGACCTCGGCCACATCGTGCATCTGTATGTACATGAACACCAACTGCGGCAGGTAAAAGTCCACCTGTCCGGCCGGAAAACTGAACAACTTGTTGGCTATGTAACTCTGCACGCCCGGCTCTTTGCTCTTGAACAGGTAGTGGAGGGCCATCGCAACGTCGAACACCCTGCTCTCGAGCAGCCTGAGCAGGCCAAAACTTTTCGACACTTCCGGCCTGTCCGTCCTGTCCGGTTCGGACGACGCGTCCGCTTCGATCGCGATACGTGTCCTTCGCGGCGCGACGGCGTCCGGTACGTCGCGAGCCTCGTCGTCGGTCGGCGACGGAGCGCCGTCGTCCGCGTCGCACCGTTTAGCGTCCTGCAGGCTCTCGCGACTCAGTTGGATGCTCGACTCCCTGGTGGCGGCGTCGCTGGCGCCGCTATCCGAGCCGCACAGGATTCCGGAGTCGTCGGATCCGAGGCTTACCTGAAACAATTTGTTCAGAAGGATGAAGATTGTAATTCAATAATTCTCTAGATATGTATAAAATCAAAACAATTTTTCATATTCTATATAAATATATATATAAATATATATATATATATATATATATATATATATATATATATATATATATATATATATATAATATATATATTATATATATATATATATATATATATATATATATATAAATATATTTATACATATATAATAACTTTTACTTTTCTATCCAAAATCATCCGACATTTCATTCTGTCAATCTAACTTCCAATGGTCATAGAAAACCATCCTCGTCGTCCAACGACGGCATAGAGTCCCTAACTGAACATGGAACTGTATTATACCGTGATTCCACGGTGCAATATGAAATTATATTACACATATTCATCTGTTGTTCTTCCACTTACTTAATTGAATAGAAATCAATGAGAGGTTTTTATGAAAACTATCATACCTAGTACAATTCTTGGGAAATTAAAGTTTCGGATTGATTGGGCCGATACTTGGTGTAAATTAATAAACATATTAAAACAATGGTTAAAAATAACAATTTACACATTTATTATAAGAAATAACGCATGACGCACGTTTCGGTGGAACTTCACCTTCTTCAGATGCTAATGGCAAAACAAAAATCAGTTTTGCCATTAGCATCTGAAGAAGGTGAAGTTCCACCGAAACGTGCGTCATGCGTTATTTCTTATAATAAATGTGTAGATTGTTATTTTTAACCATTGTTTTAATAAATTAAAGTTTCGTTTTCAAACTTATATCTTTTTTTTTTCTACTCTTCAGAGTCGACACATATTCGAAAAGTTCCAACCTGGGTACGCCATCAAACGATTCGCTTCAACTATCAAACTCTGAAGTCTCTAGCTAACTGCCTTTCCGAGCAAACAGTAAATTCCAAAGAGTAGGCGGAAAAAAGTTTCAGATATGAATAACAGTATCTATTCTGTTCGTGGTTCAGGCAGATTTTGACCAGGTACCTATAGTCCAAGATCCCAGAGCCGCCAGAAGCCCCTTATTTTCTCAATAATAAAATTTGTGGGATGAAGTAGTGCTCGTATGTACTTTCAGTGTATGGATACTCGCTATCTTGTGCCGACGGCCAATTTCCAGGTATCAGGTGCTAAAGATGGAAGAAAACTCAACTCACTTTTCTTATTTTCTCACACTTGATTTTTATATATGATACTCAGGAAACCATTTCAATACCTTATGCAAGCTGCCAGACCGATCATATGGGCCAAACATCCCGCCAGACACACATTAAGTGTGAGTATGACAGTATGAGCGAAATGTCATGATTCGCCCATTTTAAGCGCGATAATGATTATCTATGCGCGTCGCACCCCCTTCTATATTTACTGTCTAGTCAAGCATGCTCTATGTTTGAGTATACGTACGTACTTTCGATATTATTATTTTTTTCTTCAAGCGTATAATAATATCTATATTATTTTCGACAACACAGATCGTAGAAATAACCTATTATTTTACTAGTAAAATAATGAACGCTCATTATTGTACTAGTAATAAAATAATGAGAAATGATAGCAACGTCTTATTATGGGCGTTGTATCCAAGTAGGTAGGAACTGTCATTTAATTTTTATTTAATTTGATGTTTTGTCAGTATTGAAAAGTGTTGTAAAAATGTCTGAAGTAGAAGAATTTCAATGTACACCTCCGGAATTAGTCGAAATAGCTAATTCCACTATTGAAACACTAATTCCGACGAAGTAAAGAAAAGTGTATGATTTTGCTTATGAAAAATTTATAAAATGGTGCAAAGAAAATAGTGTACAAAGATACACAGAAAACTGTTTTTTCATATTTGTATTAATAAATAGTTGAGATATAAACAATGTATTCCATTTTTTCAATTTACGCTTGAAGAAAAAATAGTATATGTCACTCGGAGCAGCAGAAGACCCTTTATATGTTTCGCCCAGCCTCGGCTAACGCCTTGGCAGTGCAAGAATCTGGGCTCAACAATAATGATAGCCTTCTACTCCTAGTAACATAATGTACTATTATTTTGAAATGGGCGAATCATAACATTTCGCTCATACTGTCATACTCGCACTTAATTAAATTTAAGAAAATAAGAGAAGTAGGTCGAGTTTTTCCTATCTTTAGCACCCGATACCTGGAAATTGGTCGTCGGAACAAGGTAGCAGGTATCCATACACTGAAAGTACACAAGAGCACTACTTCATCGCACAAATTTTATTACTGAGAAAATAAGGGACGTCTGGCGGCTCTGGGATCTTGCTCTACTACCCTAATGACTTAATATCAACATCCTCAACTCCGAGAGATGTATTGGCAATACAAACCCTAACGTCGATATTCGTATAGTCACTCCGTTTATATTTATTCCTAGAATTACAAGCCGATGCGCAGGAAATCCTTCCTTCCGAAAACGGTCGATTCTACGCTCGATTATAAAACGAGCAACATAATCTCCGCCCTTTGTTAATTTGCCTGAGATTCTAATCGTACAAAAACAATTTCCGACTCGAATCTTGTAACCCCTTCTCAACGGTTCGTTAAGCAACTGGCGACGTGACGCGGAAAATTCGAGAAATTCCCACTGTTATTACATTCCTGACGGAACCGGATGTTTTTCCACGGATCCCTTAACACGCGGCTCTCTCCACTAGGGGTGTCGACATAACCTGAGAATCCGTACGCTTAATTCGAGCGAGAGTTATCGATAAAGTCATAATTTTGAATATGCGGGAATATAAGACCCGTCTTTAAATTTATACTATGTATCCGGAATCTATTTAGAAATGCTTGATCATTCTTGAAAATACCACAACTTGAAAGAAGCAAATTTTTTGCCCAGACAACAAACAGACCTGTTTCGGACTCTAAGGTCCTCATCAGAAAGCGCCGCCGCTCAGTTTGGGATGTAAAATTTTGAAAAGGAAAAATAAACATATTGCTTCCTGCTAGAAAATTCCGGGGTCGAATAGACCTTTCTACACTTTCTTATCTCGAAGTTGACTGCGTCGTTCTGATGAAGACCAAAAGGACCGAAACGGCTGCTTCCGTATGCGGGTCTGATCGATCATTTTCTACTTTTGTTCTATATTTACGTGTGATAAACCCATTCTACTGAGTTTTGAGTTACCTACTACTTCAACTACTTACTTTTAAACGCATCACAATATTTAATGACTCAATTAGCAAAATGCAATTTTTTATAATACATGAATCGGTTCAAATTGTTTTTCATAAATTAATTTAAAAAATAACGGGGAAACTGAAATCTTAAATAATGATTGAAAGTATAAGTGGTGTTTTGTGCTTTCATCATATTGAGATTTAACTATTAGAATAATATTTTTAACAACAACACACTTTTTAATATATTCACATATATTACTAACAAAGTCACGGTCTAATTAGTTTATTAATGTCAAAGGGAACGTTGGAGATGAAAGTCCCACTATTTATATGTTAGTAATGTAATATTCTTGGTAATGCTCAGACATATGTAGATACAATAATATAACAGTGAAACTTAAACTAAGTTGTTTTTTTAATATTCAAATTTAAGAAATTCGTCACCAATTGTTCAGCGAAACCTCCTCTTCAAAAGAGAGAGAGAGAGCTAAGATAATGAATTTCGCTGTGGCGACATCTCTAGTTTGAAATGTCGAAACACATTAATCGGAAAGGATAGGGCCACAGAACGACAGCGCGACGACTACAGGAGCGGCATGGGAACGATAATTTAAAATTTTCTCTCTGAGATCAGTCCTACTCTTTGGTTCTATTTAGCGTCGACCTCTGTAGTTTCGATTGTTAATTACTGAATCTGACATTCGGGTGCCTAGCTTTCTATTTCGTTTTAGTACAAAATAACCATCTTCTTAGCGTCGAAATTAAGCTTTGAATGACCTATTACTATTTTCAGCTGTGGCGACATCTCTAGTTTGAGATGTTCAAACAACAGATTAATAGAAATGACAAGACTACAGAACAACAACGCTGCGACTACGAAAGCAGCATAGAAACGAGAAGTACAAATTTACTGTTCATATCCTAAATAATTGTCTTACTTATATCAATTCCATTCGATTCTATTTAGAGTCGCATAGCGCCCTCTGTAGTTTCGAATGTTAATGAATAAATCTCAAATATTCGCGTACCTAGCTTTTTATCTCGGTTTTCAACCAAAGTTCTCATCGTTTACGTTCGATCTGTTAATATTTTTAGTTATTCCTACTTACCACTTCATCCCTTTGTCTGGTCTTCGCGACGCTGCACGAGTGGACGTCGGAAGTCGAAAGGATGGTGGCCGTCACCTTTTCGCATTCCGGACTGGGAGTCACGTCCACTTCCGGTATCCTCTGGAGGGCCGAGTCTAAACTACGATTTCGATGGTGCAGCGTCAGATTTGTCGTCGTTGGAGTAACGGTCACCTGCGTGATTGGTGGAAGAAGTATACCCATGGACCTGGAGAGATATAGTTCATAGTTACGTCTTACAGTGAATTCTACCGCTGTTCACGGAAATGGTCACGGTACGCTTAAATGTCCCCCTTTGAAGGGCAGATTACGTTATTTTCAAATTAAATATCGAAATATAGGTTGAGACGTTTTTTTTCGATATCGATATCAATACAGTTTTATACCTCATACTTGAGAAACGATAAAAACCCGATACAATTTATGTCTACCTATCCAGATATTCCAAAAAAAACTCTACTTATGGGTGAAAATATTTCATATCACAACTATCAGAAACCTCATTGAACAAGGAACACATGTATCTAATAGGCGATTGAAATAGGGGCCAGAAAAATAGATCATTACATATTAAGAACCGCCTAGGCACCAGAAATTCGTAGTGAATAATGCTTTTTCTCCTGGTATATGTCACAACATTACACTTGGCAACATTTAGGTTCAGCTGATTCGAAACGCACCACACAGGCACATCATTTAGTCCATCCTGCAATTTCATGCATTCCTCAAGAGTATTGATTTCACCATATATTTTCAGATCTTCAGCGTACATGAGGTTATGACCCTTGATGCAATCCAGCAGATCATTCACAAAGAAAAGAGAAAGAAAGGGCCCAGATTAGAACCCTGAGGTACGTCTTACGCTGCCGTGAAGTGAAATGACCCTCAAATTCCACAAACTGACACCGATTATGCAGATATGATTCAACGAGAGAAACCAAACCGCTAGAGAAGTTAGATTTAGTTTTTAGTTTCTATAATAATCCTCATTCATACATGACAATTCAGTTGTATTTGGTATTTCTGATACTGAGATGAATGATAAAGTACAGAATCGGAAGAACGGACACTTGTTGCACATTTCATACGAAATTAATAGACTAGAACTCCCTCAGATTGACTGGACCAGTTTGATGTTTTATATAACTTCAAAACTACGCAGTTCTATCGATTTCATTCATATCAACGTTATTTTTAATTCCAATAAATTTTTCGAGCTTATCAGAAACATTCTAATGGTTTCTGGCCTGTTTCCTGATAATACTCATGAGGTTACTCGGAATTCGACGTCTGTACGTCAAAACAAATTTCGATTATATATCAATTGAAACCGATTCATAATTAATTGAACCGAACCGATAACTCTATTATAATGATTCACACGCCAATCGGAGAAGGATGCAAACTGCAGACAGCCTGATAACCTCCAGTCGCGCCAGAAACAAATAGAGCTAACGTGTCGGTAATATTTTGCAGTATAAAGAAGATCGACTTTTTCTGCTGACTGAATCCTGAGAAATATGGATTATAATTATATAAAAAAAAACTAGTTTTACGATTGTTATAATTCATATTTATTAATATTTAGATTGAACTGGTTCATATGTTTCAAATAATGCTTGATGTTATTCATTTTATATACCTGACATAAAGTTTAAAAAAATCCGGACATCCTACTGCGTAGCACTAGGAATGATAAAACCCCTCGGCGAATGTGCATGTCGTAATGCCTATCTAAAAAACGCTATATTTTTTTATTGTTCGTGGGGAAAAATAGGGAAAAAGAATTCCCATATGAAATCATATGTGTTTTATCGATGTCCGTTGAATTTTTAAAATGAGACCAGATCCCAACTTTTTGTCGTGAGACTATAACCCCTTTAGCTTTTCCTCGGGGTAAAACGGGTGAGCAGCACAGCTCGGTCACAAATGTATTTAACACTCACTTTTGTCCTTTTTTCATACAAATTCTTGGCCTACTAATTCAATTTAAAGGAGCTAGAGACACGCACAAAGCTTGAATAACTGAAGACTGGCCAGTCCGGGCCAGTCTTGGTATAGGGCTTCGCGAGTCCACAAGACTAGTCTTGGTCTTGACACCAGGATCAAGACTGGTCAATCTTGGCATAGGGCCTAACGAGTCCACGAGACTAGTCTTGGTCTTGACACCAACGCCAATACTTGATAAATTCTCACAAGACCAAGACGAAGACTGGTCAGTCTTGGCATAGGGCTTCGGGAGTCCACAAGATTAGTCTTGAGCTTGGCACCAAGACCAAGACTTAATTGATATTCTCAAGACTAATACTGGCCAGTCTTGGCATTGGTCTTGCGAAGCAAAGGCAAAAACACTTGAAATTTCAACAAAATAATTGCGCCTGTGAAATAAATTCAAACCTCCAATAAGCACTTCCCTAATATCAACTCCATTCACGTAACAAACTGCAACTATCTAGATCTAACTCGATCTGCACTAGCTATGGAGGTATACAAAACCATAAGGACCACAAAAAACAAAAAAATCCTACATAATAATGGCGATAGCCAGAGAAAAAACTTTATAATACAGTTCCTTAGCATTAAATTTTAACCTTCTAGCTCAATTTCGAGGGTCGTTTGGGGTTCCAAAAATTCTTCAAAAACAGGGTTTCCCCACCAAAAAAGTCCTGAAGGCTAACTTTCGGATTTGTTGTTCATAATCAATTTCCACATATTTGGAAACATTACCACCAATGCAGTTGTTTATACTTATACTTAAATTTCATACATTGCAGAGTAAATAAATAGTTATTTCCAATTTACCTAAAGTCCAGGCTGAGATTTCGCTGATGGGTGCTGAGCCTCGTTTTCCCGTTAATGGAAATGGTGGGCTTCCCGTGCACCGAGGGGACGGCATCTTTGAAAATGGTCAGTCTGTGGCGCTTCGTGTGGTTCACGCTAGGTGGCGCCGGCTCGCTAAATTGCACGTGATCGTTCATGGTCAGTTGTTAGAAATCGGTTCTCGGATATTCACTCTGCTTCATAGCGACGGTCGTTGTTCAGAATGCACTGAAAAAAAAAATAAAACCTTTTGAAAAAAGCAATCTTGTGAATGTTTGAAGGTTTTTTACTATTGAACGGAAAAAAACACGAAACAAGTCAGATTTTGGAAAGAAGATACTTATAGGAAGTTACACTCCGGACACTAGGCGAATTGAAGCTAGGCATTATTAATATTGAAATGTGAGGCCAAGAGCTGCAACGAGATTGTAAATGAAGAAATGAAAAAAGCCTGGAGTCACCTCTGGGATTCGAAGCCAGTTATACGAAACCAGTGTTCCGTACTCAGACCACTCGGCCGTCAATACGTAGTCATTATTTTATGAAACAAATTTGTAATGCTTTATCTTTTCATTATGCCATATCTGATTCCTGTCATAATCTGTTCTTTTATGCATATAACTAATACAAAATAATTTTGTGTAAGTTATATGCATAAAAGAAAAGGCTTCATTGTGAATCGCCTGCGTAGTAACTCTCGAACAACGGGAACGCCGTCCAGTACGGAATCAGAAAGAGAAGGGATGAGAGAACGAAAGGAAAGAGAAAGGTATTATACGCTACTCCTTTGTGTGAATCACATTCTTACGGTTTTATCGTATACAATATTCGCTTGTTTGTCGTCACTTCCGTTACAGTTTTAGTCTCACATTATTTCCAGTTTGGTCGCGCAGCGAAATCCCTATCTCCTCCAAGCCTGCCGTAAGGAACAGTCACGTGCGCATCAGCTGTATTAGTATATGCGTACGTATTTAGTAACCCGTGCGAATCATCACACTTATAATCTCTTTTATTATTTAATTACTCTCAAATTTTGTTATTTTTGATCATTATATCCCATCGAAATTGGTCCACCCTGTACTCAGTATATACTCATCTCAAGTTATACAATTTTATAAACTCACTATTTAAAGTCTAAATTACACATTCTTGCTGCTGTTTCCATTTCTCGAATCTTCATTACAAAATTGCAATAATGAGTCGCTAAAACTCACGTATGATTTAAAACAAAAACAAATATATGAATTGTTCCCGTAAATATATTTAACTTTTATAGTTCGCAGAACTTCATAAAAATCACTATATTCAAAAAATTCTCGAATTCACATTGTTTGGACAGCCGGGAAAGAGACAAGAATGACAAGTTTTTAAAGCCCGAAACCTTCGCATCTAGTAAACGACATGAATCACGTCCACGTCCTATTTCAATATTATCTTTCATATCGTGCCGATAACCATCTGTTGTCCAAAAATCTAGATTAGAAACTTTGTTTATACTTCTCACATAAAATATCAGTCCTGATTATCTGTCATAAGTTAGAGGCCGCCGATTGAGATCTGTAGTTAGGACCAGATAGATATTTCGTCCAAAAGAAAATTGACATGGCATCAAAAATGATTACTTAAGATAAAAGAAGCATGGAAGTCGGTAATAATCATATGAAGCTGATTAAGGTGTTTGCAGTTATCTCAAGTAATCCACTTCATTTCACCTTCCCTCTAAAAAGATATGATCTATTTGAGACAATAACAATTGTAAATATTTAAGATACGATGCTAGATCAGATTGTATAATGGCCAGTGATAAAATTTATCGAACCTATATTTTTACGACGGAAGTGCAATTAACAAGCTTTGAGTTATATTTTTTGTTTTCTTAATAATAAAAGTCGACTAGAAGGTGTAAATATTTTTTCATCGAAGGTATGATTTATCATTTAATAAATTAATGGCATAATTTTATTTATGGAACTTTCGGGAGAAGCGAAAACTTACAACGATTCTCGAGTGCTCAGAGATGATTTCAACAAATACAGAGACTGGCCAGTCTCTTTCTTGAGAATATTCATTAAGTCTTGGTCTTGGTTCGGTGCCAAGACCAATACACTAGTCTTGTGATCACGCGAAGCCCTAAGGCTTAGAAAGATCAATACGAAGACTGGCCAGCCTCTTTCTTGAGAGTATTTATTAAGTCTTGGTCTTGGTGCAAAGATCACAAGTCTTGTAGTCGCGTGAAACCCTAAGGCTTCGTAAGACCAAGACGAAGACTGGCTAGTCTCTTCCTTGAGAATATTTATTAAGTCTTGGTGTCAAGACCAAGACACTGATCTCGCGAAGCCCTATGCCAAGACCAAGACCATGTGGTTCATCTGCATTTCTTGCGTGGCAAGTGAATTGTCCTTGTGGAATAATGGGGGCAATGGCTGCAGAACACCTGCCGTGATCATTTCTGTAAAATGACATAAGTCGTCAACTCTCCTACAATATTCAAGTGAAGAATGACGGGGCGTCTATTAGCCTCACTGTTATTTCCTAGATTGGGCGAAGTAGGTGCAAGAGCTGCATAGGTGAAGTGCTCCAACACTATTCCAGAGCTGAACGAACTTGAAACTTATGAACCATTAACAGTTTCATTGGCGTAAACAGGTTTTTAGCACGAAATATACAGCAGAACTGTTGCGCTTGAGATTTCAATAGGCGAATCAAAATAAGCGCTACGCCGCCTGGTGACAATCGGAATAACTAAAAATCTTGACATAGTTCTTACGTTCTCCTTTGTTTTGTGTTTGTTTTTGTGTGATTTTTTACAAATATTTAATATTTGCAATCATTTTGAAAGCTATGAGTCGTTCGAATCGTTATTGTTCAGTTCCTCAGTGTTTTTCCTGGGAAAAGAAATGTTCAAATGTGAATTTCCATGCTTTTCCTCCAGCTGGTGATAAATATCGTGTTTGTGTAGAAGGGAAAAAGGAATACTCCTAAAGTCTCTACTTTGTGTGATCTGATAACTACAGATAGTGCTCTAAATAGTTTCACTGGTCTCAATAATATAAAACTATTAGATACAATAGTAAAAGCAGTACAATCTGTTTACAGTGATCAACGGTCACATAGATTAACAATCAAACAGCGTATTGTTTTAGTATTGACAAAATTGAAATGTGACCTTACATATGTGACATTATCTCTTTTATTTGGCATTTCACAAGAATTATGTCAAAAATATATTTATGAAATGCTACCCATTATGAGTAGAGTTCTTAGTTGTGTCATAAGATTCCCAGAATATTGAAATACAGAAAAACATGCCAAAATGTTTTGAAAGTTTTCAAAATACTCGAATCATCTTAGACTGTACAGAAATTTTTATACGGAAACCAAAGTGCCTTTGCTGCAGGATCAGGTTTTACTCTCAGTATAAATCTAATAACACAGTGAAATTCATGACAGGTGTTTCTCCTGGAGGTTTAATTACTTATATTAGTGAACCATATGGGGGAAGAGCATCTGATGAAACGATTTTCCAACAAAGTGACTTAATTTTAAAGTTAGAAAGCTCACAGGATGCTATTACGGTGGACAAAGGTTTCTTGATAGATGATATTTGTCAACAGTTTAAAATAAAGTTGATCAGGCCACCATTTTTGAAAGTCAAAAAACAGTTGACTACAGAAGAAGCATTGTGGAATGCCAAAATAGCAGCTGCTAGAGTACATATTGAACGAGTCAATCAGAGAATTAAGATATTCATCTCATCATCTAACCTAAGCTTTCTCTCAATTTGGCTACAAAACAAATGATGATAATTACCTACCGCCTCAATAGCAATGAGAATACATACGAAGTAACGCACTTGTTCACTAAAGAAGCCTGAAAAGTCTTTATATTTATGGTAAAATTATATTTCAAAAACACAAATCAACACACAACAAATACAACATAAATATTCCAATGTCAATATTTATAGTTCTACGACTGGCCACATTGGCGCTGCATTATTATTTTCAGATGCCTATATTTTTATGATGGAACAAATTGGAAAAAGTTTAGAAACATAAATAATAAACAATTTACTGCCTCAAATAGGTATTATCTATACAAGGCCAGAACGTTTCAGTACGTTAATCGAGAATATAAGCAAGTATACGAAAAGTAGTTATAAAATTAAACGAAGATGAAGTGGAAAATAATGTAAGATTTATTTTACCAGTGTTATAGATCAAGTTTACTTGTCGTCAAGCGCTAAACTACATCTATAAATTAATAATCAGGCATGTTCTTCGTTAATTCTTAACATAATAAACATCATATTTGCACGTATTAATACATCTCAACAAAAATATATATCGTAGCCTGCAACGACAGCAGTAAATGGAAAATGTTTACAGCATCGTAATTCCACGCATACCAGCGCGAAACAGTGGCGTGCCGAAATTGAGCAGGGCTGAACAAATAACTTTTTTTACTATACGAAAGTTTTTACATGAACAATTCATACTGTACATGTCTAGTTCTGAACATATCTGAAGTTGCTAGAAAGTACAAACAGAAATTAATTTTAAAACATCGTCCTTATGTTTGGTTTGAAAGATATGATACGGAAAATACAATACTTTTCAATAATTAACCCTTTCCGGCCCAAATTATTTTTTTGTGGAAAAAATATTATGTATGGTTTGATAATGGTTTATTAGAGATACTCGAAGAAAATGAAACAAATTTCGAGATAAAAAAATATCCTGCAGGATGTGGTCACTCCACATAACCAGTAGGAACATATAACCAAACAATATAACCTATTTTGTGTAATATACCTAACATGAAACAGTTTTTGTCATGTTTCAAACACAATTCTACTTTGAGCATTTCTTACATCTGCAGGAAGATTTTCTAAATATTCAGTTATTGGGTTCCCAATACTCCCGGATTGCCCGGATGACTCCGGTAATAATGGTCAACCTCTCGACTTCCCGGGGTGACTAATTTCCCCAGTTTTTTTAAAATTATACGCAACCGCGCTCTACTAATCAAACTTCGATTTTTAATGATTATGATTTTGTAGTAAAAAACTGTCAAATATTAGAAGCAGAGTATTTATATAAATTAAAAATAAATAAATGATTGACATTTTCTTCAACCCCCTCCCTACTAAACTCCTTAAAAAAATCTCCAGGGTTGGTTCTTTCGAAAATTGGCAAGCCTATTCAGTAGGTAGGTACTTCAAACTTGCTTCCTCAGAACTAAAATAAGATAACACGATTACGTAAGTGCCCAGTGGTCACTTCAGGAGACCCCAACAAAATTAGTAATTTCGAAAGAAAGGAAACATTTACGTTCAATATATTCATGAAAATGCAAAAGTAAGATATAAGTAAATAACTTTGGAGCCATTTTTCCACCATTCATAAATAAAAATAACATATTCACACTATTTCAGCAGATCCTCTGAGTAGTGTCCAACTATAGTAAACAAATGCACATTATACGCGCTTCCACTTATTTCGGTCTGTCTTCGATGAACACGTCAAATTTTGCTATGTTAGACAACCCACAAAACACACTGGTATACTGAAATAGACAACGAGCAGTTTTACTCATGACTAACAAACTGTGGTCTTCCTAGCTAACCAGTTGCCCTGAAAGGGTTAAAGTACGTGTTATTACATCAAAAATAAATTTCAGAACTACCAGTAACAATATGGTAAGAAGCAAATTATTTAAAGTACTCTTTACTTCTATTTCTATTTGAAGTATATTGTATTACTCGGAATCTATATTTCAGAACTTCAAATACCTGCACATAATAAAAAATTGAATAACTACAAGTACTCATACTTTATAAACTATAATATTCAAATTACTTTATAATACTTGAAGTGTATGACGTTAGTTCAAATCTATATTTGAAAATTTCAAAACCTCATGAAGCATTTCAAATACTTTAAATTAATTGAAGTACGTCGAATTAATTAAAATTGAAATTCAAGAACTGAAAGTACTCATACGGTATAAAGTGTCATTTTTGAATGACTTTATAGTATTTAAAGTATGTGATTTTACTTCAAATTTAGATTTGAGAATCTATAATACTTTTTATTAATCGAAGTACTTCGAATTACTTCAAGTATAAATTTGAGAATTTAACCCAAGTAACAATTTGAAGACAGTTTCTATTTATTTAGGTTTTAAAAATGCTTTAATACGTTCAATAAATCGACATAGGATTTAAAGTAACCTTGAGATAAACTAAAAGTTATTAAAGACCACTTTTTCTTTAACAAAGAATTTAATGCACCCTTTAAATCAAAATAAAAAGGCTATTTGCTCTTAATGTCCTATTGATCTTATACTGGTTTTATGTTACTCTTAAGATTGGCTATTTTAAAACTAATATGCTATTATTAAGAATTAAATAGCAAATTGGTTTTAAAACAATCCGTTCTGGGAAAAATAGTTTTAATGCAGTTTTATGGAGAACCCTTGTTGTATTCTTTAAAACCCATTAGGAAAACTATTTTATCCTAAGACAATACATTCAATATAATACCACATTAAATCCAAAAACATAATTTTTACCTTTTAATGAGTACATTAAGAGTATTATTAAGTTTAAAGGTTTCAATTTAGTCAATTTGGTTAAAAGAAATACCTTTTGGTCTTTGGACGACTTCATTAAAACTAATTAAATATCCCCTCCACATTCAGATGAAAGTGGAGGGGATATAACTGAGAGAAGCTCTTTTCAACCAGTGCACGAAAACCATAGTGCAATTGAAACTAGCGTTACTTATAAAGAGTGTCCTTTCACTTCATCTTTCAATCCGTTTGATTATGAAAGCAATGCCTGGGAATTACAGGAAGAAATCTACGAAAACGACGATCAAATTCAAAATAAATTTCAAAACGACAATGAACTCATAAAAAATCTGCTTTTCTGCGGAAGAGCTTAGAGAATTGGCAATCCTTTCAAACATGAGCCAAGGCACTGTTAAACATTAATACAACTCATTACTAAACGATTTCCAAAGACTATTCTTGAGCAAGATCCGCGAAACAATTTTTTTTAGGTTAGGATTCCATTTGAGCGCAAGACCACTTTAAATCAATAAGGTCACAATTTGAACATATTAAAGCATATTGGTTTTGAAAGGAAACGTAAACAGACTCCTGTGGGAGTGATTGGATTTATAGTGGTAAATAAAAGGCTGTTTTAAATCTTGTGAGATTTAAAACATTTAATAAATGAACAATTAGTTTTAATCAAGATCACGCCATGTTTAACTGCAATAAAGACTCCGCCATTTTGGACTTTTTCAATAGTAAACGAAAATAATATTATTATTCAAATAATTGCGTCTTGTATCTTCTTAAAAAACTGAAGAACGGTATGTCGAAATATGCCATTTGATTAAAAAATGCATTTAGATCCTTAGATGCAAAATAAAATTTGATGATATTTTTTCAGTATTTTTCAAATATGGGGAAATTACATTAAATGAGTGGCGCTCGAGTTATGTTGAAGTATTTTATTACTTTTTATCAGAAAAGTGCCATTCGTTGATGAATTTTTCACCATAATAGGTTGCTTTCGAATATTATTTTATGATATGCTTAGCATAAGTATGCGGTTTAAAATATTACCACTCTGCCGGTCATCATACAAACTCAAAAGTTGTCGAGTGTTAGTAAACAAAATAAAACTCTTTTAGGATTCATTAATTATTTTTGAGTTAATTTAGTCCGCGTTGAATACATTTTGAGAGCAAAATGTCACATAATAAGTTTTAATTTATGTATTTGAAATTGCCTTGAAGAACCCTTTAAGAATATAGAATTAAAACTTAATGGTTTTAATACAGTTTTGAAATTTAGTCTTGAAGGCCTTTTTAGGATGGGCCCTTTTTGGCTAGAAGCTGCTTTATGATGGTCCCAGGGATGTCTTGAAGATCACTTGATTTTATTCGAAATTTTATTGTATAGTTTTAAAGCGATCTTGAAGATCGGAATAAGAGCATTGATGTTACTTGGGAATGTACTCATATATTACTTACTTCAAATCAATATTATATATATATATATATATATATATATATATATATATATATATATATATATATATATATATATATATATATATATTGCATATGTGTGTTTATGGATTTGGCCAAGGCCTTTGATACCGTGTCTCATGATCTACTTCTAGAAAAGCTGAACCGATACGGTTTTAGGGGAGTGACTTATAACCTGCTTGAAAGTTACATCAGGGGCCGTAGGCAATGTGTAAATATAGGAGATAAATACAGTGACTTCCTGGAGGTGGATTGCGGAGTGCCACAGGGAACTGTGCTAGGCCCTGTGTTGTTCATTATCTACATCAATGATTTGCTCACATTGGATAGAGGCTCAAATGAAATAATTAGTTATGCAGATGATACGGTAATATTCTGCAGATCAAGAGAATGGTCAAGTCTGAAGACGGACACTGAGCAACTCCTAATGAAGGTCAAAAGTTGGTTTGATTTCAACTTACTGTCAATGAATATGAACAAAACGAAGTATATCGCCTTCAATTCTTATAATGTCAACCGACCTACATTTAATTATCTTGAAATTAACAAGGATTACAGGATTGAAAGTGCAAACGCTGTAACCTACTTGGGCGTAACAATAGATCAACATTCAAGATGGGATGGTCACATCAAAAAAGTAGTTGCCAAAGTTCGGGGCTTACTTTCCATGTTCAGACATCTCTCGGGTATTGTTAAACTGCCAGAACTGAAGGTCTTATATCAATCATTGGTAGAATCACAGCTTGCGTATGGCATAGTGGCGTGGGGAGGCATTCTTGATGTTCATTTGGCAAATTTGAATGCATTACAGAGGTGGATATTGAGAATAATATTGAACAGAAACAGGATGTACTCGAGTGAAAAAGTTTTTGAGGAAATGAAAGTCTTGAACCTAAGGAAATAATATATGAAAAGAGCATTGATGTACTGCTTCAGAGATAAAACTATAATACCCTATGCAGAACACACGTACCGCACGAGATGTAAGGGAAATATTACGCAGGTGATAACATAGAAACAAATAGGACAAAGACACTACAGTTATGTGATACGTAAGCTGCACAATATGATTCCTCAAGCCCTAAAGAATGAAAACAAATCAGGACCTTTCAAGAAACCCGTTACAGAGTGGATACATGGCGTTTCAGGTGCAGTTGTACTTCAACTTTTCAAATAGTCTAGGGCTTATAATCAGACTGGTACTGAAGGATTGAAGCAACTTATAAGTAGGGAATATAAATCCTCAAAAAAGTGTGAAGCACTTCAGAGGATGGAAATTGCTTTCACGATATTGTTTGTTAACCCTTTCATTGTTTAGATTAACTACAAGATGTTTTTTTGGTTGTTCATATTGTACAGTACATAGAATTTAAGTTTGATTTGATTATTTCTCTTTTGTTCTTGATAATTCTTGGGTGGACTTCAAAATGTCATTTTGTTATATATATATATATATATATATATATATATATATTATATATATATATATATATATATTATATATATATATATAAATATATATATATATATATTTTATTTTTATATATATATATATATATATATATATATATATATATATATATATATATATATATATATATATATATATATATTAGGGTTGTAACGGAGACCTCCTTAGCAGAGGCGGAGGTTAACGTAAGCGAAGGCGGAGGTGAAAGTGGAAGTGAAAAAATATGAATTCATGATTTTTTGAAGTAATAGATAGTCAAAAATCTTCATTTCAAATAATATACAACGCATGTATATAATGTATACCATACATACTAGTAATCAAAATTACTAAAAGTCATATTATATTTCACAAACAACAGTTTTGCAGCTTTTTCACTTTCCATAAATCAAACCAGCTGAACTAAATAATTGAAATTGACGGTGAGAAAAACTTCATATTTAGTGTTAAATTTCTACCATAATAAAGGATCATTTTCTATTTCCTTTTTCGAAGCCACTACTATTTTTCAACATATAACAGCCAGATTGGAATGCAAATTTTGTGTTGGTGGTAAAATCTGGAAGCTTGTGCTCGGTCCATTCTTCATCAGGTTTGATTCTTGTCTAGGTTTTTTGACAACAGAAGCTTCGTCATCACCAACACTTCTTTCAACATTCAAGTCATGTAGGGTTTGCAATCGTATTGGTTTAGACTCAACTTGTTCTTTAACTATCTCATTCAAAATTTCAATTTGTACCTTTAGGTAGCAAGAGAATACAGTGTATTGTTTGGAAGGTCACAAAATCTGGAGTTGATATTTTTGAATGATGCTCTGGAAATTCTGATTCGTATCCGATTTTATGTACTTCAACGACGTAAATACACCTCCGTTACAACTCCGCCAACATTCACTCGAAGAAAAACCATGTAAATTTGAATTTGAAAGTAATTAGCTATTCTAAGATTTCATCTGGAATTTCAGCTGTAGAACGAACGCAGCAGAACACTAAACATTGGGTCTTTGCCACATTCATGACAAGACGATTTTCCATGCACCAACTATCCACGCGTTTCAGACTGTTGCGCACAAATTTCCATCTTTTCAACCGCGACCTAACACGCTCGAGACGATCGCCATAATTCGCGGACAATGATGAATCGGCATCGCCTCAAGTCGGCCGACGTTTCAACGTTGCGCCGCCACTGGAGCGATTAATTTATTGTTATAATTGTATCAATTATTCCGGCTACGAAGTTGCAATAAACATTCCGTGATTGTTATTAATCTCGAGTAGCAGAAATTTCGAATTCCACACAATAATAATTATGTATAGAAATCGTGGCGGAGGGTGAGAACAGAGTCTTGAAATTGCGTCTTTATTAATTTTCGCAAGATACTAGAAGTTGAAAACGCTCTGATTAGGTACGAGGAGCGTTCGATTTGCATTTTCCTCATGTGAGCGAGAATTGAGTTCGATTCCGAACTAGTTATTTATGTACCAAGTGCGTTATATAGATCCTAACGCCCGATGGGTAACATTCGGCCCGAGGGTATACGATATACGAGGGTGGACTGACAAGTATCGGGACACCCACTTAATATGTATTAAAAAGCAGGCACAGTGAACAAACGTTTGACAGTAATTAAATGAAAAATAAATTAAAAAATTGTAATGAGATTATAATTAATAGTTCTTCAAATAATATTGAAATATACATTTTATTATCGATTGAAAAATAAGAACCAATCAGAACATCCAATCTCTATATTATATATAATTCGACTTTATATGATTATAGTAGTATGGTATCTTGTATATATTTGCAAGATCCATTGATCACAAAAAAAAAATTATATTACCCCAATTCATTCTCTATGACCTCATAAATTTTACGTTTTTTTCTGTTTTTTATGGTTTGCTGAACCTATACATCTGATAAATGTTACAAATTCACAGTTCATATCAGAAGATATAACTAATCAGAAAGTATGAGGGCGTGAAATGATCGAAAACAAAAAAATGAGATGGTAATTCAAAAGTTCAATTGATTTTAATGATTATTTATGTACCAAGTGCGTTATAAAAATCCTAACGCCCATCGGGCTGTAGTAACGCACGTGGTGCATACAAGTTTTCATTTTTCACGAAAAAATTATTTTATTATAATGAAAAATCGATTTTAAATCGGTTCATTACTCCTATACTTTCCATGTTTCTTCTCATAGTAGGCATGTCATTTGTTGATATTTTGACGTTTTGTGAATATTTTTGTCATCATATTTAGTGAATGTCATTGCTGCTTTCTTTGTGTAGTCTTATAGAAATAATGGAAGTGAAATTGAATTTACCCAAGAATATCATAGAAAATGCAGCCAAAGCTGCGAATAATTCATTGCCGGAGAAATCCAGAGGATTATGAAGTATTTAATCAATGGAAGTTACTTCATTTCTCCTCGTACAATTAGCGAGCGTTATGATCCATAATGCACGCTCATAACGCCCTAGGGCATAATGAGTGTATTTAGAGCGACCGTATCTGAGGTAAAATAAACATATAATATACAAGTGAAAAATAAATAACTATTTCGCAAGATACGAGAAGTTGAAAACGCTCTGATTATGTACGAGGAGCGTTCGATTTGCATTTTCCTCATGTGAGCGAGAATTGGGTTCGATTCCAAACAAATTTTTGAAACAGATATGGAAAATTTAAAAAAAAAGGTGAGCAGCAGAGCTTCGTAAATAAGGCCGTATTTTCCCCTTAATAGCAATATCAGGATGTCTACTCAAGTCAGGATCTAAAATTCCCTGAGAATTCCAGGATATTCCAGGTGATTTTATTGTTTTTCCAGGTGTATCGCGATACGATTTTTCTCTCGTGGACCACTCCTGTCATATGTTTATGTTTCTGTTAATGTCTTAGACACAAGTTTAATGCATCTTTTAACCAAGAGAGTTTCTGAAAGAACTTGCGTCATGTGCAAATGCTGCCAGACAATTTGCCTTTAAATAAGGATTCATCAGTATTTTTTATTATTTCCGGAAATAATGAAATTCGGTTTTTTTTATTATCGATTTTTTTATTGAAAATATTACCACGCCACTGGATTCTGTGTGCCCCTAGATAGTTATGACCAAAATTTCATAAAATAATATTCATTCATAACAAAGTTATGATAACTCAAAATTCGAAAAGTCACACTCAACAATTACAAAAAAAAACACCCAATATCAAGAGATAGCCATGAAAATATTTTTTTTTAAGAAAAAATATCATAATATGCCCTGAAAATTGGATAAGACATTTCTTATTCTGTCCCAAGGTAGAACTTTTAGTACTTGACATTTAAAAAAAAAAACATGGTTGCAATCGGTTAACAACTTCAAATTTTACAGGGGTGTTTCCATTAAAATGGGTCACACTGTATATATATATATATATATATATATAAATATATATACTAGGACATTGAATTTTTTTTGGGAATATTGGTTCAAAACTTTGGTAGTTAAAACTCCATAAATTTTTTGTTTCTATTATATTAATACGTTTCGACCAACATATGTAGTCTTCTTCAGTTTGGAATTACTTTAATCTACGGGAACAGAAAAATTGCACTTTTAAAATTACGGACAGGTGATTATTTTCTTGAAAAAACTTACCAAAAAAGGAAATCTTCACTATGACATTTACACTTTTTTTAAATTTTTCTCAACGGACACGACAAATATACGAAACCTTCACAAATACTTAACATCAATATAAATTAGTAAAATCCGTTTCATTTACTAATTTATATTGATGTTAAGTATTTGTGAAGGTTTCGTATATTTGTCGTGTCCGTTGAGAAAAATTTAAAAAAAGTGTAAATGTCATAGTGAAGATTTCCTTTTTTGGTTTTTTCAAGAAAATAATCACCTGTCCGTAATTTTAAAAGTGCAATTTTTCTGTTCCCGTAGATTAAAGTAATTCCAAACTGAAGAAGACTACATATGTTGGTCGAAACGTATTAATATAATATAAACAAAAAATTTATGGAGTTTTAACTACCAAAGTTTTGAACCAATATTCCCAAAAAAAATTCAATGTCCTAGAATATAGTGAAACGGTTCAAGAAATTTGAGAAATCTGAAGTATATATATATATATATATATATATATATATATATATATATATATATATATATATATATATATATATATATATATATATATATATATATATATATGCCTCTATCGCCTATAAACATTCTAGGAAGCATATTGTATTCAAATGACTAAAACTCGAATACGTTCATCAAATTATACTTTTTTTATCTTTAATCAAATTCAAAATAAATCGTCATAAAAGCGTATTTCGGTAGCCGCCGGACGCAATACATAAGTCGATTTTCCGAAAGTGGCGGAAAATACGGACGATCGTGGCAACAACGCGATCGCGCTCGTAAAAACAACGAGACGTACTTTCGTCGAGCCTCTCACGATGCACTTTCTCGCATCCGAAGAAACTTTTAAATGGTTTTTCTCACAGTCGACAATTCAATTTCACCACAGATTTCACTCATCGGAAAGCGTACGAAGACAGATACGACGTGATAGTCGGATTCGATCTGACTGACGTTTATTTTCCGTCGACCCCCATACCGAAAAAATCATAAGTCAGTGTTGCCGCTTCTGTACAATTTTATTGAACCCAGTGGAAATCAAGATTATTCGTTACTATGAGACGTCTGCTTGAAAAATATACGAAATTGTAGAAAAAAAAAACCGAAATTAAATATATATATATATATATATATATATATATATATAGATATATATATATATATATATATATATATATATATATATATATATATATATATATATATATATATATATATATATATATATATATATATATATATATATATATATATATATATATATATATATATATATATATATAGTATATATACAGGTCCTGCAACAGTGGGCGCGGTGTTCCATATCTCTATTTTGGAAACAGATAGAAATCTATATTTCTATAATATTACCTTATTGATCGACTCGACAAAATAAAAATATTGTTGGTCACACAGGGTGTTCAATTTCTTCTGGACGAATATCAACTATGTTTTTTCAAATGGCAACCTATATTTTTTGTCGCCTTTTCGGTTTCTACATAGAAAATAAAAGATATTTTATATAGATCTTCATTTCGAAAATATTTACGGTTTTCGAGATTTTTTGCATTTTTGATTTTTTTTTTCAATTTTGGTCACTCAGAATATTTGAAATTATGAAGTTATGCCAAGTCCAAATGAAATTCTTTTTTGGTCAAATATTCTACGTTGGTAAATCTCTCAAACGATATATCTGAAATCAACCTGCGATATACAGGGTATGAAAAATCGCTTGCCACATATTGTAAATAAAAATGTAAAGAATCTTCCTTATTTCAAATGGAACACCCTGTATATTATAGATCCAGAAGAAGTGCTAAGAAAAGCTCTATAAATGTCATGAAGTATTCCCTATGGTTAAGTTTACTAGTTTTCCTTAAAACAGCGAAAAATGGCAAATATTCAAATTTCTTCGCTATAATCTCAATGAACGACTTTTTTAATAAATAACCTGTTGGTAGATAAACAAGTTGTGAATTACACCACAAAATATTCATTGTATATTCAAAATAATTTCAATAATCTCCAAATTTGAGCCATATTCTTTCGATTTAAAACACCCTTTCAGCGAATAAAATATATATATATAAAATATTGGAAATCGGTTAGTCTGGCAAATGACAGATCAAAATATTTGCCTTCAAATAAGTATTGAAATCTTTAGTGATTCGTTAAGTTGAACTTTCGATATAATTTAACAACATTTAGATGAAATCATATCGAAAGTTGTACTTAACGAATCACTAAAGATTTCAATACATATTTTAAGGCAAATATTTTGATCTGTCATTTGCCAGACTACCCGATTTCCAATAAATATTTTATTCGCTGAAAGGGTGATTTAAATCGAAAGAATATGGCTCAAATTTGGAGATTATTGAAATTATTTTGAATATACAATGAATATTTTGTGGTGTAATTCACAACTTGTTTATCTACCAACAGGTTATTTTTGGAAAAAGTCGTTCATTGAGATTATAGCGAAGAAATTCGAATATTTGCCATTTTACGCTGTTTTAAGGAAAACTAGTAAACTTAACCATAGGGAATACTTCATGACATCTGTAGAGCTTTTCTTAACGCCTCTTCTGGAACTATAATATACAGGGTGTTCCATTTCAAATAAGGAAGATTCTGTACATTTTTATTTACAATATGTGGCAAGCGATTTTTCATACCCTGTATATCGCAGGTTGATTTCAGATATATCGTTTGAGAGAGTTACCAATGTAAAATATTTGACCAAAAATAAATTTCAATTGGACTTGGCACAACTTTATAATTTCAAATATTCTGAGTGACCAAAATTGAAAAAAAAATCAAAAATGCAAAAAATCTCGAAAACCGTAAATATTTTCGAAATGAGGATCTATACAAAGTATCTTTTATTTTCTATGTAGAAACCGAAAAGGCGACAAAAAATATAGGTTGCCATTTGAAAAAACATAGTTGATATCCGTCCAGAAGAAGTTGAACACCCTGTGTGACCGACAATATTTTTAATTTGTCGAGCACGAGCAATACGGTAATATTATAGAAATGTAGATTTCTATCTGTTTCCCAAATAGAGATATGGAGCACCGCGCCACTGTTGCAGGACCCTGTATATATATATATATATATATATATATATATATATATATATATATATATATATATATATATATATATATATATATATATACACACTATTGGACAAAAGTAGAGCAACAAAGTGCTTTTATGGCTTTGAATTAAAAAATTAATTTATTATTGTTGTAATCCTGGGCTTATTTTAATGAAATATTATCCTCATAGTATAAGTAACATACCACGATATTTTGGACAAATTCAAACGAAATGGAGGTAGAGAAATATTTATAATTATAAAAATCGATGAATTGAAGTGCGACAAAAGTAAAGCAACAAATTGTGTCAACAGTATTTTATTTTATATATTACAATAAAAAAACATCTGACACATTCAATAATTACAATAGCTATAGGTATTACGTTAATAGTTAATAGAATATCCATTATTATTTATTTCTTGCCGACAACGTCGCGGCATTGACACAATCAATTTTTGAACACTGTCTTCGGAAAAGTTTGTCCAAACTTCATTGATTTTATTCATCAACGATTGTTTATTTGTAAAAAATTGTGTACGAATTCCACGCCCAACTTCTTCCCATAGACTTTCGATGGGGTTGAGGTCTGGTGATTGTGCCGGCCACCGCAAAACCCGAGCGCTATTTTCTTGAAACCATTCTTGAACAATTCGTGAAGAGTGCTTTGGATCGTTATCCTGTTGGAAAATAAAATGCAAAGGCATTTCCCACTCTGCATAAGGCATCATTACATTTTGCATCATATCTCTACATACAAATCGATCCATAATGTCATTAATGAAGTTCAGTGGGCCCACCCCATTCTATGAGAAACAACTCCATAAAAAAACACTGCCTTCACCATGTTTAACTCTGGGTAACAAGTATTTGGGATTAAACCTTGTGTTGATTGGCCATATTACACGCTTCATTCCATCAGAATTAAAAATTTTATAACGTGTTTCATTGCTGAATAAAACTTTTTTCCAAATGTCTACCGTCCAATTTGAATGTCGGCGTGCAAATTCAAGCCTAGCCACTCTATTTCTTGCCGAAATAAGCGGCTTTTTAGCTGGTCGTCTGCTAAATAGCTTTGCTTCTAACAACTTTCTTTGAACTGTCCGTGGACTAACCATTATTTCGGGAAATTCAGCAACAATTCTAGGTGCAGACATCCAGGGATCGTTTTGAGAAATTCTTTTAATGCGTCTATCTGTCCAAATCGTTGTTTTTCTTGGCCTTCCCGATTTCGGTAGATTCTCTAAATGTCCCCTTTCATAATAGCTTGAAATTATTTTGGATACACTGTATCTGGGTAAAACAAATCGTCTTGAAATTTTGACTTGTGATGTGCCTTCCAAGTCTGCAGTCACTACTCTCTGCTTTAATTCTTTCGAAATAAGAATACTTCTTGGCATGATAAATCCAACACAGAAATATTAATTAAACATAAAATAAACATTTCTACCTTCACTTTCACTGAAACCTTTATTTTTCAGGGAAATATTGAAGTGTTGCTCTACTTTTGACGCGTTACAATACTTTATTTCAAAGTTTATGTCAATTAAAATTCATTTGTTTCGATTGTTGGAAAGAGCTGTTGCCTCCGATAATAGCAGCCTACTTTGATATTTGAGAGACAATATATTTAAATACGATATCTTCTATTCGATATTATACAATAGAGATTTCTTTAATTTCTCGAAAATGTTGCTTTACTTTTGTCCGATAGTGTATATATATATATATATATATATATATATATATATATACAGTGTGGAAAAAAAGTATGGACTTACCCTAATAATTTGGTAGCCTTCAGGATTTATTGAAAACGATCGAACATGTCAATTTAGTTTTTCGGTGTCCTACATTTTGACCAAATTATTTTGTTCTTTTAATGACATCTGTCAAAAATATGACATCATCGACATTTTTCTTAAATGACACAATGACAGTATATAGCATGCGATACATCATTTGAAAGCTCTTGCTTCACTCAGTATGGTCCTAGATTTTTATGCAATTCTGTAGCTTCATTTCAAAATTGCGGCGGTAAAATTGTGAAAATTATTTTTAATTGACTCCCAGTAAAAGAATAACTCTTTCTCTATTTATCAGAAAAAAACAATCGATCATCATACTCACGACAGTACAATTTACAGCTTTATCATTCAATTCCTGTTCTTATAATAAGTTTCTTGGCCTGAGCTTGTTTTTTAATTCCATGGAGAAAAACGAAATTTTATGTCTCAATGGCATTACAATAGAAGTTTTGGACGGCCGCCATTTTTGTTGCTGTTCCGTGTTTCCGTAAATGTTCCAAAATGTTCCTTAAATTTCCTAATTTTTCGGCATCAAATATTGAATGTTCCTACTTGTCGCCCGTTTCCATTTTGAGCGGTAAACTTCAAAAGAAAATAGGAAACATGTGTAAGCAAATCCGTGTTGCTATCGCAGTAGAAACGTATCGAGATTCGAGAACGCAATTAGTAAACATTCGTGTCGCAGATTTTCAGTGTGCAGTGAAAATTCCACCGAAGGAAGATTGAGGAACATTTTTGTTGCTGTTGCTTGTTCCCTTAATGTTCCAAAATCTTCCTTAAAATTTCTTTGTTTCGGCAACAAATGTTGATTATTTCTACTAAACAATATGCAACTATTGACAATTTTAGTTGCTTCAGTGGAAACAAGGAGTTTACGTATGTTGCCATAAGTTCCTACCATTGGCAACAAGGAGAAACATTCAGCAACAAAATGTTCCTCCGGTGGAACTGTAGATTTGTTTTCAGTTTTCAGTAGACTTTTCTGCGATTCGTATATTTTAAAGTCGGGTTACGGCAACACTGTCGCACGTCCTTCCTATTCGTGAATCCCCCTCGTACAAACGAGGAGACGATTAACAGATACTCGAACGTGAAAAGAGGAAGCGGATGATGCGTTCCAAGTACAGACATATGGCGTTAATGTCGTCGGCCGATGATAGATACATCTATCCTCGTTCCTCCTACGATTGGGCAGACGGACATTATAGTCCAGACAAATTAGATAACAATGTAGAACCTAATAATAGTAATGAAGTTCATCAGCGACTACTAGCTGAACGCGATTAATCTTACATATTAAGCTGCATACGGAGCTCATCTTGGTCGGACTTGTAACCTAGGCCAGCGAGTGTAAACCACACGGTATTGTTACGTTTTTGCGGAGGCCAATACACAACTCAGATACCATGACCTATCTTCTTTAGTTTGAGAACTTCGGTTGATTAATGATATTTTAAGATACTACGACAACTTAAAATGGTTCAATAAATATTTTCAAAATTAATGAATATATATATATATATATATATATATATATATATATATATATATATATATATATATATATATATATATATATATATATATATATATATATATATATATATATATATATATATATATATATATATATATATATAAGATTAATTATAGCTGGGTATTCGGCAAGGAGTTATGATCTAAACAACCAAATTTGTCTCAGCCGACGTTTCGACTCTTTATTGAGTCTTCCTCAGGACATCTACAATTTTTAAAAAAATGACAAAGAATGCAACAATGAAACAGTTCGTCTTATAGATAAACAACAACAAAATTACATGTATACAACAGTTTCTTTGAACTCCAGTGCCATGAGCTGCAATTTACAAGGAATATACAACAATAACTCATTTAAAACCGAAACAAGTTAAAATAACGTGAATGAAGCTAAAATACAGAAATAAAGGGGCTTGAAATATCAACTGAATGGTATAAAAATCTGACTGAAATTTAAAAACAAATGCTAAAACTTAATCAAGTACTTACAAACAGTTAGGTTGTAAGGCCCATAACATGAAACAACTCTACAACAGCTCATTGTTTTTGGAGTGATATAAGATTCTATTTATTCAATAATTTTTAAGCGAGGAGCCAACCATAACCGAATACCCAGCTATAATTAATATTTTTTAAAAACTATCGGCAGTTACTTACTTAATATACTTATATATATTATATATATATATATATATATATATATATATATATATATATATATATATATATATATATATATATATATATATATATACATATATAAGTGTGATGACACACATGTAATAGAACGAGTGGAAATGAGCAACACACATGAAGATAGAACGGAATCGACAGAAAATAAAGAAAAAGTATATACGGTTGTCAGGATTTATGAAGACCCTATACTGACAGAAGTCAAGAAAAAACTTATATTATAGCCGAAAAGAAACAATAAAGAACAAATACTACATATAAAACGATAGAAAGAAATGAAAAAGTGAGAAATCCGGCACCAGAAGCACACACACACACATAATTATAGGAACTGTTCCAGAGATAACGTTCTCGAAATTCGAAATCGCACAATACCCAAGAATTTTGGAAATTACCTGTCACAGTCACTCACGTCGTGAGAATACATGCCCATTTCAGATGTAAAATGACTGGGCTATAATATCGTGCTTTTCGAACTGAAAACAGGCATCTGTTTCCTCTCATCCTGGCACACGCATATAGAATTATACTATTGAAATCCCGAGGGGCTGTTATCTCTTTCGACTTCTTTCACGCCACGGTTTTCATTGACATTCCATCACGCTCG